>CAUYPK010138989.1:0-96047 GCA_963574355.1 Loris lydekkerianus
CCCCCTCAGAACACCCCCTCTGGGAAGGTGTGGCAGCACATCCCTGTTGTCTCCCCCCCCTCAGAACACCCCCTCTGGGAAGGTGTGGCAGCACATCCCTGTTGTGTCCCCAGCCTGTGGCCCCTGGCTTTTTAGGTGGCCCCATCAAGACACAGGTAGATACCAGAAATTAGGAGGGTGAAGCTTCTTGTCTCCAAAGAAGGGATGTGACTATTTTTCTGGGTGTTCATTGTGGCCCCTAACATGGGGCGGGGGGTAGGGTGTGGGTGTTGTGGGATAAGGAGTGTGGGTGGAGATGGGAGTGCTTCTGCCCCGTGACTCCCCCACAGCATCGCCACACCCCTGTGTGACAGACCCAGCCTGGTTTAGATTCTCTTTGGTAGACTCTGAACTACCAGGGACAGTCAGCTCTCATTATTAAGACATGTCTCCTTGGCCTCTGCTGCCCACATCCCAGACCATCGTCTTGTGCACACGGGCTGTGCCCTGTGGTGACAAGAGTCCCCTAATGGGGCCTGGGAATGGACACCAGCTCGGCAGGGAGCCAACCACACAGGGCCCTGGTGGGGGTGGGGGCTGCTGCTAGCCTGGCAGAGCAGAGGTTGGCCCTGGAACTGCAGTTTCTAGCACTTTCCTCTAGTCATCTGCAGAATGAGATGGTGGCTAAGTGAAGCAAAGTGTCCCAGGAATCACAGCTGGCATTTTCCTTTTCCTTGTGGGATTTGGGGCATCTCTAGAAAAGCCGAAGGGTCTCCACACTGAATATCATTCAAGTAACCCCAGGACAAGGGAAATCGGAGGACGCCTCCATCAAAGGGCTGCCTGGGCAAGGGCAGGGGTGGGCGTCTGTGTGTTATACCCATAGTCCTGCATTCACGGGGGGTTGGTGGGACCCTGCGTGTCCTCCCCAGGGCTGACCCCTGGACCTCATTACATGGAGGCAGCAAGGACGCCTGCCTCCTGGGCTAGACCCCTGGCCTGGGGAGTGGTAAGCCCTGTCCTGCAGGGCAGTAGCCAGCCTCTCACACAGAGGACAGGAATGCCAGTCACTCATTAGGACTCTTTATAACACCCATTTAGGGACACTCCAGCCAAATGGTTCTGCACCTCCAAGACCAGGAAAGAAGGAGCTGCACTTCGCAGGGGAAGGAGGGCAGGCGCAGGACCCTGCAGGCCTGGCTTCCTCCGCTGGTTTGCAAGCTCACGCATAGGATCACATTGTCAGCAAGTATTGGTGATGCTTGACACACCACTCCTTGCCCATGACGACAATTCCTGCAGCTTCATCTTTAGCCGATCTAGTCAGCAAATGCTGTGATGGATGACGTGCTGTGACAGATGACGTGCGGTGACAGATGACGTGCCATGAGACTGCTTTGGGGCTGCTTCCTTGTGTTTTTGAAAGAACAGCTTCAATAGCTTGTGAGTGAAGGAGACAGGAGATGGCAGGAAAAACTAGGTAAGAATTTTAAATACGGGGGGAAAGCTCTTGGGAATTAGAATTCCATGTTATGTCTAGAAAGTTAAACAAGTATGTGAAATGTCAGTAATGCCGTGAAAAGTTCAGGATTATGTGGTCCTAATCTGCACTAGCACTCTAAGATCAAGCTCCAACATCACCTTATGCAAGGATACTAGGGCAGGTAACGAAAGGAGACCTGGCCCTGCACACCTTATCCACACACCCGTGACATGAATGAGCCCAGACCCTGCACGCCGTATACACACACCCGCCACATAAAGGGGCCCAGGTCCTGCACACCGTATCCACACACCCGCCACATGAATGAGGCCTGACCCTGCACGCCGTATCCACACACCTGCCACATAAAGGGGCCCCGACCCTGCACGCTGTATCCACACACCCACCACATGAATAAGCCCTGACCCTGCACACCGTATCCACACACCCGCCACATGAATGAGCCCTGACCATGCACGCTGTATCCACACACCCGCCACATGAATGAGGCCTGACCCTGCACGCCCGTATCCACACACCCACCACATGAATGAGGCCTGACCCTGCATGCCGTATCCACACACCCGCCACATGAAGGGGCCCTGGCCCTTCACGCCCGTATCCACTCACCTGCCACATGTCTTTGCAGCCCCTCCCCCATCAACATGCAGAGGCTACTGTTCTGGGCCTTGAATCTGAGCTTGGACAAGGGAACATTAGCAAATGTGACTCAGCAGCCGCTGGGTATGCTCTTGAATTGAGGCTTCTCTCTCTTACTGCTGTGGAAACTCTGTGACCATCTCATGGGAAGGGGCCTGCAAGGGTGACAAGAGACACTCGCCTCTGTCCGCCAGCTGACAGCAGACATAAGTGAGGCAACTGAATATCAGCTAATGCAGACACTTGAATGAGCCTGGCTGAAACCCTGGGGACTACCTGGGGGGAGCCCAGCCTTTCCGCCACTCACATCTGCCCCACCATCAGCATGACATTTGGGGGTTGTCATTCGCCAAGCTAGCTGATCCAGATGCCATTCTCACACTCAACTCGTGATAGAGCCCAGACCGGGATCAAAAGGTTGACACAGTGAGACGGGGAACGTGAAGCATCAGAGACAGAGGCTGCTCTGCATGTTCTCCTGATGGTCCACAGAGCAGGGACACTCTGGGGCATGTCATTTGGGAGATCTGTAAGGATAGATATTACTTTGAAAATGAGTTTCAATATTATTGAAAAACCAGTTATTTAAAATGTCCTAATTTGGGATTTTTTAAAGTCCTTTTTCTCTAGAATTATGTTCATTTAAACAGAACTGTCCCATTTGAGATGGACAGGGGGAAATATAAACATGGGACAGGGGAGCTATTATTAAATAGTAAAGTAAAACACCAAAATAAGGGATTCTGTATTTGTTTTTTCCAATTTCCATGCCCCTGCAAAAATACCTTAGAAACAGACCAGCAAGCTGAGAAAGCTTAGTATTTGAAGAGAGATTTTCTTATGCATAACTCATCTAAAACAACTGGGAAAATTAGAAGGCCATGAGGGCTTTCTTGTCACTGTCCCTTAAATCTTACACAGCTGGATATTCAGAGAGTGCACCTGTCAGTCCTCTGGGTGGAGACCATTGGTGGGGGGTTGCTTGTGTTTGAACTGTGTCACCCAAAGCTCCAGGAACACTACCTGACAAGGCGTGACTTATCTACAGAACTTATTAGGACACTGATACCGCCTGCTGGCCTATTTAGGAAGTTGCTCTGTAATGACGGAGGTTGGCTTCCCTGGGACATTGTGTCATGTGAGCCACCGGGGCCTCACATAGCAACGGGGACGTGTGCTGTGTACACAGCCTCTATTTTTACCAGGCTGCCGGCAGTGCCTCCACCGCGGGCAGTGAGTGAGCCAATCTGCTGGGAAGTCGCAGGCATTGTCCCGTTTCTCCTTTAACCCCACAGATGCTACTGGAGTCGAGGGAGGTGTGGGGGAAGGACCTGTGGGTGTCAGCTGCGTCACACTGCCCCAGCACTCACGTCCTACTCCAGGTCACATCCTGCTCTGAGCAGGTTACGTGGATCTGCCACTTTATCTACAGCCCCACCAAGCCCAGTAGGTAAGAAACCGAGTCAGAGCAGGTAAATCCTTGTCCAGGTGCAGGCAGGAGGCAAACCCCGTCAGTCTGGCCTCCGTGCCTGTTTGGGGCTGCTGAGAACACTGAGATAGAAACTCCGCAGTTCAACTCGACTCCCAGAGAACACGCGCTGGACGCCTTCGGTCTCCTCCCATCAGAACAAACTGTGCTCAGGTGCAGTGACCTCCCTAGTCCTTACCAGACACTCGGGCAGATACCTGCACTTTAAGTTCCTTTTAGTAACTAGGGAAAGTCTGTCCAGATAAAAACTGTCCTTTATCCAGTCTAATGTCCCCTGCTCCCCTGCCCATGGCTGGTTGCCCACCCCTTCCTGCCACAACCTTAGCCTCAGCTCCATGGAATCCTGTATACATGTGCTCAGATGGGGGGACAGTACAGGATTACTCTCACTAACCTTCTGAAGTGTGGCTTGTCTTCCAGCCCCTCAAGCCACTGGAGTATTAGCAATGTCTGTGACTTGGTCACCTATAGAAAAACAGATATTATCATATTATAATAATTGTGGATATTATGAAATTGGATTTATGCTTATCAGTACTTTAAAATGTAAGTATCCTCACCTTTAGAACATCTTATTTAATGTATTAAAGAAGTACATGTCACTATTTTGAATTTTCTTTTTTTTTTTTTTTTTTGAGACAGAGTCTCACGATGTCGCCCTCAATAGAGTGCCATGGCGTCACAGCTCACAGTAACCTCAAACTGTTGGGCTTAAGCGATCTTGCCTCAGCCTCCCAAGTAGCTGGGACTATAGGCGCCTGCCACAATGCCCGGCTATTTTTTTGTTGCAGTTGTCATTGTTGTTTAGCTGGCCCAGGCCAGGTTCGAACCCGCCACCCTCGGTGTACATGGCCAGTACCCTACCCACTGAGCTATGGGTGCCGTCTGCATGGCTTTTTAAATGAACACTTTTTTTTACAAGAAGAGTTCCACAGGTGTCACTGGCCTGCAGAAGGTGTCCCCAGCATGCAAAATGGACACCTGAATAGGCAAGCCAGGGCTAAGTACTGGGTGGGAGGCAAGATGGGTTTTCAGGGATCGGGCCTGGCTGCTCCAAAGTGGAGGACCAGGCAGGATTTGGGCATGCAGAACCACCTCTGCACAGCTGAGCCCTGGAGGCCCTCCCTGCGCCCCCCCCCCCCCCCAAGTCCTCCACAGCCTCCTAGGTGGCTCTTCAGGGGTCTGTGGACAAGTTTTCATTAACTCCTTAGTGCCAGGTCCTCCACTCTGCAGTCCCAACTCCGGTTTATTCTCTTGCCATTCTGGCTCTGGCCCCTGCCCCCAAAGCATGACTTGCAGGTTCTCAGATCTGGGGTGCCCCCATAGGGACCCTCTGCCAGAAGCAGAGTTCAAGCTGAGCTCACCTCTGCTGGCCCTACAGGCCCCCAGATAGACCTCACTCCCCAAGGCCACACAGTGCTGTGGATGTGTGTCTTCAGCTGCCTCCCCCACCCCAACCCCACCCTGCCCTCTTCCCACTCTGCACTGCCCCATGGAGGGGGTGGCCAGGGCTGGGGACACCTCACTTAGAAGGCAGCCACAAAGTCTGAGACATCCCCATGGTCCCCTGGTGCAGAAGCACAGCACCCCTGCCGGCTGACATCTCACACACACACCCCCGACTTTCCTCTGCTTTCTTCCTCCCTGGAAGGAGTGACAGTTGAAGGAGTGGGCGTCTTCTGCTGGGTGGGAGTTCTGCCCTCGCCATGGGCAGCTCTCGTCAGGACCGGGGCACTCAGGGTACGCCTCTTCCGCATCACTTTGGGGCTCTAGTTACTAGTCTGAACAACTGGGCAAAGTCTAAGCCAAATCTGTTGCTCAAACAAAGCTGAGGACGATGTCCCCTGAAGACCTGCCCGGGCATTCTTCTCCTGGCCACATTGACAACTTCCCTGAAGGACTGCAAGGACTCCCACCCTCTGAGCAACACCAGGAGGACCCAGCAATCCCTATACTTGGCGAATGCCAGGGAACAGCGCTGGCAAGGGCTGGTGAAAGGGGAAGGGCATGGAGCCAGTCCCCCGCAGTCCCAGGGGGCTGCTTCATGCAGAAACCACTCAGCAGCCAGACACAGGAGAGCAGCCTGCCATGTCCATTTCCAAGTCTTTAAAAACGGTGTGTTCTGGCTGATGTCTTTACCGCTATAATTTAATTCTATCTGCAAGCTCCGGTGAGGGAGTGTGGTTAGTATATTTGGACTAATTCTTCATCCACTTCTTTTTTCCCAGAATAATTACATTAAAAAAATAAAAAGCAGCAGCAGCATGGACCTGGCCAGGGCTCCTGGGGTTTCCTAGACGCGCAAGGCTGCCGCCTGTTTGACCCGGGGAGGTAGAGGTCGCCGTCAGAGGGCGGGGCACCCCCTGCAGTTTGTCCAGAAACGTCTCAGAGCTCGACTTCTGCCACTAAGAGGCACACACCCCTCGCGGGGGCAGCAGAGGCACTTGAACACGGTGTGCAGAGCCCTGTCGTCCGCAGCAACACGGGGCACACCCCGCGGGCAGGGCGCCCAGGCCTGCTCTCTGCGACACCTGTCCCGAGGCGGCGTGTCAAGGAAATCACGTGGGGAAGATAAAGCAAGAACTGGCCCCCGGGGGACGGCGGTAAGATGCAAATTGAGCTGAAGAAGTCTCTGGCAGCTCCACTTAAAACTGGAAGCCTAAAAAAGGCGCTTCCTGCTCTCTGCGCAGTGACTCAGCGGTGACTCAGCCGCGCAGCCGCGCGGGGCGGGGGGCGGAGGCCAGATGCGCGCGGGCTCGCGCCGCTATTTCTGGCCACGCAGCGGCGACAGGGCCCCGCAGTCCGCGCGTGGCTCAGGAAGTACGCGGAGGGCGGTAATGAGAGGAAACACCCCCCACGCGGTGATTCAGAGCTGCGGAGTCAACCTGTCCCCAGCCCTGGCAGCGCAGGCGGGGAGGCACCGGGGCCTCCGGCAGGTGCGCGCGGGGACAGGGAGCGGCGGCAGGTCTGAGCGCGCGCCCAGGTGGCCTCGAGGCCAGCGTGACCGCGTCTTACGCACACACAGCCAGACAGGTCGCACATCCTCCCGCCCAGGACGCCCGTTTCCTGGAGACCAGGCTTGTTGACCCGACACAGCTCCTGAAGTAAATCCGTCCACAAACCTTTGCTGGCAAGTTCGGTTCCTCGACTCCCGGGCTCCATTTTTAACTTGCAGGATGAATGCCAAGGCGATGATTGGCCTGGAGGGCGCAGGAGCTGGAGGCCAACCCCCCGTGTCCTCCCCGACCCTCCAGCAGGGGGCCAGGTGTCTGCTCAGAGGAGGCGGCAGGAGAACCCGGAGGGAGGGCGCCCACAGAGACTCCAGAGGAAAAGGTCTTGGAGTCAGAATAATCTGAGGAGAGTGCTGGGTGACCAAGTGACTCCTGCCGGGCCTTTAAATGGCACAGTGGCTGCTGTTTGCATCATTTCAGAGCTGTGAAGGGCCTCGGAAGCAGAAGGAGCATTTAAGTAGCATCATGGACAATGGAGCCGGTACAAGGAAATTTGTTGTCCTAACTTGGGGGTTCTCAAACTACGGCCCGCGGGCCACATGAGGTGGTGTGATTGTATTTGTTCCCCTTTTGTTTTTTTTACTTCAAAATAAGATACGTGCAATGTGCATAGGAATTTGTTCATAGGTTTACTATTATTTTTTAACTATAGTCTGGCCTTCCAACTGCCTGAGAGACAGTGAACTGGCCCCCTGTTTAAAAAGATTGAGGACCCCTGATTGGTTCCAATTAGGCTTGTGAAATATTTTTATCTTGATATCTTTAAAAGATAGTCTCTCCTCTCTGTATGATTCAGGGGTGGTTTGGAAGTGGCAGAGGAAGGGGACTTGAGATGATGGAGTTCACTACAAAGTCCGTCCTCAGGAACCTAATCATAAAAAACTGTGTGTGTGCACCTGTTCTTGCAGCTGCCTGGCTCTGCCTGAGGGTTCAGGAGAAGCCTCGTGAAAGGAGGTGCCTGGCAAACATTACATTGATTCCTGGCTCCACCGACTGTAATTTTCTTGTATTAAACCAAGGGGGAGACCTGGCAGAGTCAGAGAGGAATAACCAAAATGCCCCAAAGGGCAGGAGTAGCAGCCACTTCTAACACTACTTGGAAACACCTCTTAAATCTGGAATAACAAAGGTTGAAGAAGATGTAAATTATAAAAAGCATGATATTAACAAAAGCCGAAACTCTTAATACTGAGAGATCATTGTAGGTCCAATAAAACTCAATGGTTTTTTGCATTGTGGGAATTAAGTCTAGGGAGTATACGCCATTCAAATTCAAGTGAGGCTGGCCACAGAATCCTCAAAATTATTTAGACAGAGGTGTAGGGAAAACACTGCACTGGGGGAGACTCTGCTGAGGCCCGGGAGGCCTTGCCGGGGCCTGATGAGGGCAGAGGGGTGGTCTCGCCCTGCTGGTTCCCATTTCCCCTGCAGTCTGACGGCAGCACTCTGAAGTCAGCAACTGTTGCGGCTCCGTTTGTGATCCAACCCTTAACCCCAACTCTGTTGCATGATTTTTTTTTTCATGTTATACATTCATTTTACATACCTGAGGAATTACAGGTTTCTTCCCCCCAATGAATTTTTTTTTTTTTTTACAGAACAGTTCTTAAGGGCTCAGTGTTATTTTCCCAATGTCAACATTTCCCACAGGAGAAAACTACAAATCTAAGTATTCAGAAAGCTCAGAAAACCCAGTCCTCACTCACACATATTCCAGTCAATTATCTGAAAACTAGGAACAATGAGAAATCCTAAGAGTGGCCAGAAAACAGCACATTGCTGTGGGGCACAAGGACTTAAATGACTGGGGGTTCGTTCTGGAAACAATGAGGCCCAGAAGGAAAAGAAGTAAATAGTTGTCTTCATTGGTGTCATAATTCTCTGTCCAGTGAGGAAAAAGTCTTTCAGGAAAAGCAAAGACATATTCCAGGGAAGAAAAATAAGTGAACTTACTGCCAGTGGAATTTCTCTGAAAGGGTGGTTAAAAAGATCTTTAAACATAAGGGAGATGATATATGAAGAAAAGTTGGCATGTCAGGAGTAAAGAAAAAAATAGAGATGGGAAATATCTGAGTAAATATAATAGTCCCAGATAGTTTGAGTTTTAAAACTATGGCAATATGGTAAACAACAGAATATGTAAAAATAGCATACTAGCAAATGTTTAAATAACAAAATAAGGGGGCGGGAAAGGAGAAAGAAAAATCGGGGTAACAAATGGAAAAGAAATAATAAAAAGCTAAACTTAAGTCCAAACATACCCATAATTACATTAAACATAAACACAGTCTAAACACACCAATAAAAATACAAAGATTGCCAGAATAGATTTAAAAAACACAATCCAACTACATGTTGTCTATAGGAATCTCACTTCAAATATAATGATATGGATAGGAGTAACACAAAAGAACAGAAAAGACTCACCAAACATACACTGCTCCAAGGAGACGGAGTGGCCATACCAACATCAGACACAGCAGATTGGACTGTACAGCAGAAATTAATAACCAGACATGAAGAGGCACATAGCATAAAAGTATGCACTCATTAAGAAGATGTAACAATATTAAATGTGTGTACCTAATAACTAAACTTAAAAATAGATAAGGCAAAAAACTCTCCCAACCGAAAGAAGAAATTTAAAAATCTGTAACTAATGTTGGAAACTTCAACACTCATCTTTTGGAAAAGAATAGAACAGTAGACAAAAAATCATGGGGTTATAAAAGAACTGAACAATGCCATCGACCAAGAAGACCCTAATTGACATTTATGTGCTCTAGAAGAATACATATTCTTTTCAATTGTACATAGACATTCACCTAGAAAGATCACAAAAGAAGCCTGAATGAATATAAGATTGTTGAAATCACATATAGTCTATTCTATGATCATGAGATGGAACCAGATATGGAAAACTGAGATATAAAAAAAAAATCTAAAAACACTTGGAAATTAAACAGAACATTTCCAAATAAACTATAAATCAGAGGAAGTTTCAAAGAAATTAGAGATTATTTTGCATTGAATTTAAATGGAAACACAACATAACAAAATTGATGAAATGTAGGTAAATTAATGCTTAGAGGGAAATGTGTAAGCTTCAAATGCTTATAGATAAAAGGAAAGTCTCAAATCATCTAAGCCTGCGCCTTAAACTAGAAAAAGAGCAAAACGAACACAAAATAAAGGCTTGAAAGGGAATAATAAAGACAAGAGTAAAAAGTCAAATTAAAAGCAGAAAAACAATAGGAAAGTAAATCAATGGAAGAAAAGATCACTAATACTGACAAACTTCTAATGAGTTTGACAAAGAAAAATACAAGATGCCAATTTGAAATATAAGGAGAGAAATAAAGGAAGTCACCACAGGTGTCAGACATAGAGAAAACAAGGGAATACTGTTGACAACCCGTTACACACAACTGCGACAGCTAGTATGGATGAATACCTGAAAAAAGTATAAAACTCATCCCAGATAAAATAGATAATCTGACAAGTCCCCCAATTATTGACAAATTTGTAGTTAAAAGCCTTTCATAAATGAAACTTGCAGGCCTAGATAGTTTTACTTAATAAATTCTACTAATCATGTAAAGAAGAAATAACATCAACTCTACATAATATTCTACCCTTCAAAAAAAGAAAACTAGAAGAGGTTGAAACATTCCAAGCTCGCTTTTTTTTTTTTTTTACAAATGGCATTATTTGCTATAAAAGAGAAGACAACACAAGAAAAGAAAGTTAAAAACAACTTTCCTTACTAACATAGAACAAAAATCTTCAATAAAATATTAGAAAGTTCAAAGTATACAGAGAATAACATGCCAGGACCAAGAGGGCTTTATAGCAGAAATATAAGACTGGTCCAACTTGCGATTATCAGCCACTGTTATCTACCGGTCAGCAGAACAAAGAAGAGAAGCTGCATGATCAGTTGATGCAGAACAGGCATTTGACAAATTTCAATGTGCACCATGATAAACACACAAAGGGACAAAACACCTGTTAAAAAAAAAAACCTACAGTTAACACCATACTTAATCATGAAAGACTAAATGCTTTTTCTTTTTTTTTTTTTAAACCAAAGACATAGGAAGAGTGTCCACACTCACCACTCCAATTCAGAGTTGTCCTGGGAGTCTCAGCCCATGCAAAGGGGGAAAGAAACAGGAAAAAAAGGAAAGGAAGGGATAGAATTGTGTCTATTTACAGACAATGTGATTTTCTGCGTAGACAATTGCAAGAAAACTTCAGAAACAGCCCTGGAGCTATATAGTGAAGTTAGCACCATCACACAGCCCAGTCCACACACCCAACCACCAGTCATTTCTATAGATTAGGCATGTGCAATTAAAAATGAAGATTTAAAAGATAACGCCATTCACAGTGGCTCTAAAAACTGCGTTAGGATAAACCTAACAAAGCATATGCAGGATCTGTGCATTGAGAATGACAAAATGATGGCAAAAAGAAACCCAAAAAGAAAAAAGACCTAAGTAAATAAAAGGCTTGCCCTGTTCACAAGTGAAAGACTCGCTGTAGGACAGATGACTCTTCCCAAACGGATCGATGCTTTCATGTAATTCCAAAGTCCCAAGAAGATTGGTTTTGTGAATTTAGACAAACTGACTCTCCAAAGTGTATTAACAAACAAGGGAGTTAAAATGGCTGAAATAGTTTTGAAAAGAAGCAGAAAGGAGGAGGAGTGACACTAACTGCTTTTAGAAGTTGAAGGTAAATGAATCAAGTGTATGTTGGTGGGAGTTGTGTAATGAGACAGAAGAGAGCTAGAAGGAGCTGCAGGAAGTGTGCTCAGCTGATTCAGATAAAGTCAATGTACTGTGAAAATGATAGCTTTTCATTAAGTATCTCAAAAACTAGGTATCTATATGCACAATAATAAACCCTACTCTATAAATTTCACGCATTATTTTATTGTATTTAGTTTATTTTTTAGTTGAATTTATTTTTGAGACAAAAATCTCACTTTGTCACCCTGGATAGACTGCCATCACTTCAGCCTAGCTCACAGCAACCCCAAACTCCTGCCCTTAAGAGATCCTCCTGCCTCCGTCTCCGGAATAACTGGGACTTTAACTGCCTACCATGACTTCTATTTTTAGTGGAGATGTGGTCTTTCTCTTGCTCGGGCTACTCAAGCTCCTGAGCTCAGGCAATCCTCTCACCTCAGTCCCCCAGAGTGCTGGGATGACAGGTTTGAGACACCATGCCCAGCCTCTTCACAAATCATTTTTTAAAAATTAAACACATTAGACAGGTCACAGAACCTATAAATAGATCCAGGATTAACTGACTTTTGACAAAGATGCTCACGATTATTCAACAGAGAAAATAAAAAGCATTTGTGCATAAAAACACATTATTAAGAATATAAAACACCTCCAGAATGGGAGAATATGTTTGCCATTTATATGTCTGATAAAGATATTCAAAAAATATAAAGAATGCTTACAAATAAAAAAGAAAAGGACAAACAACCTAATTTAAAATGGGCAAAGAACTTGAATGCACATTTTTCTAAGGTTATACAAATAGCCAATGAGCACATGAAAAAATGCACATGAAAAAACCAGTAATAATGATTAGGAAAATGCAAATCAGAACCACACGGTACTATAAAGACAGTTATGGTCAAAAATTGGAAAATCACAAATGTTGGCAAGTATGTGGAAAGACTGGAACCCGGTACGTGGCTGGTAGGAATGCAAAGTGGTTCAGTCTCTATAGATGACAGTTTGGCAGCTCCTCAAAAAGTTAAACATAAACTCAGCAACTCCACGCCTAGGTGTATATCCAAAGTAACTAAAAACTAAGACAGGGATGAATGCACATAAGTGTGTGTTCATAGCACCACCAGATAATCACAGTGCTGGGTACTCCCCCTACACCGGTGAAAACGTATGTTCTCACAAAACTTTTGAACATGGATGTTTACTCATCATTTGCATTCACCCCACACTGGAAACAACCCAAATCTCCTTCAACATTTACCTAAACAGGTAAATGAACTATGGTATGTCTGTAAAACATCTTCTCACTCAGCAACACAATGGAATAAACTATTGATACAACAGTTTGATAAATGAGTGAAAAAAGACAGTCTCAAAACATCGCCCTATTATTCCATTCTCAAATAGATAAGCTGTCGAGATGGAAAAAGTTCAGTGGGTGATTACCAGGTCACAAGCAAGGATGTTTCTACATAGTATAACCTGGAGGTTTTCTACATAGTATAACCTGGAGGTTTTCGGAGTGATATAACTGTTCTGTGGGCTGATGTGGTTATGGTTACATAAACCTATGCACACATTAGTTTACAGAACTGTAAGTCAATTTTGCTGTAACAGTGAAAAGAAACACACTTTGGGATTGAATGTTTATGTTCTTTCCTAGATTACCAAATTGTTTATGATTGATGATGTATGATGAATCAGTGTCACATACAGAACTCCATGGTTTAAAATGTCTACTACACAGAGGGGTTTCATATCTCTCAGTTAACTTCAGCACAAACTAAGCCTAAGGACTTGACTTTGCTTCTGTCCTATTCTAGATATCAAGGATATCACACGAACTGTCTTCATCAGTTTAGTCAAAGGTGGGAAGCAGGCAGCATCAAGCAAGCACTGTGTTGAGTGTTCACAGCCCTGCTGAGTGCGTTCACCAAGAACAGGACAAATCTGTATAGCTTCTTCTGGAGTTCTCAGCAACACACTCATCTCTGGATTGTATTTCGATCAAGTTTAAACTGAAGCTTAAATTGGTAGGGGGAAAAAAAGACATCTGCCATTTTGGTTTTTTTGCTCCTTCAAGTAATACTTGGAATCCAACCCTTTGCTCCAATCTTAGCTGGGGCATTGCTGTCACCTCTGTTCTTACCTCCAATGGAGTCTCTCTTCATGGCTAGTGTGTGTGGTTCTGCTGTGTTTGTCTCGTACCTGACCAGTGCCTGGGAAGGGGGCAGACTCCAGCTAGTGCACTGTGAATGAGGGATGGAGGGATGGAGGGATGGGAGGATGGAGGGCGGCTGTCCGGAGGGCCAGATGAGAGAAACCAGAGGGGGGCTGCAGAAGACAGTGAACAAGGACCAGCGGGAGAAGCCCAACCTTTCGTCTGTGTAGAAGAGAATCACTATAAATTACCCCCAGTCTGTGACTCTCACTTAGAAGAAGTGCAAAATAAAAATGATCTAAGGTAGGCAAGGCTTACGCATTTATTAGTGGCTTATGCAGTAACTTTTCTTTTAATGCTTCTATGGCAATAGTTGCAACAAATTAATATAAGCTTAATTTTTATACAAATAGTTTTATTACAAATTTGAATTCTTAAGAAATACACATTTAAGGAAAGTACATTAAAGGCCTTAGTAGTCTTAAAAACGTTTTGGAAATTTTTAGGGAAATGTCATTTCAGGCATAGTGCTCCAGACCTGCCCCCCTGCAATCCCTCCGTCCCCTTGCTGAGGTCTGTGAACACAGCTCATGAGAAACCCAGAAGTGGCCTGAAGGTGCTTGCGTGTAAAAATACTGACATTTTGATTCAACAGAGCTGATTTTAAAGCCAGGATGCAGAATGAGGGATACTAACAACATGAAGGCCTTTCAGGTGGTTGTTTGAAGTCAAGTCATTCAGTTTGTGATTAGTGTTTAAAACCCTGAAAATATTTAATACAGAATAAAAACAAGAAGTTCAAAGTACATGTTTCACTATAATAGACACCATATTCATGAACCTGGGTTTGGTTTTGGCAATACATAATTTTTGGTTTAGAAGTGAACAATGAAAACTAATGTTTCACATTCATCATCCTTGTGTTTACAAGCCTATGTCGAAGGACAACACAGTCTTTTAAAGGCAAAAAAAAAAACAAAACTAAGTTTTACTGTAACAGTGGAAGTTAAACTAAACCTTGATCTGCCTAATTGCTGACATCTATATAAATTACTAATATATATATTTATATATATATTTAATTTCTGACTACCTTTGGACCATCTTTATTCCACAGGAAGGTGAGCTGTGATTTCTGTGAAGGCAGCTGCGCAGGAACACACACAGCAGAGACATAACTTTGTATTTGGGGGGTGGAAGACAGAGTCCGTGATTCCATTTGGAGGTTCAAAAAACCATTTTGACTTTACTACCGTCTGTACAGACCAAGGGACCTGGATTTTGAAACAGTTAGACAGTAATATAAACAAACATTTATCTCTGGGGGTGAAAAATTCATTATAATACAAGACTGGGAACGGGCAGGCGGCATGGCAGGCCCCACGCCCCCCTAGCACCTTTTGGTTTCCTGATGGTGTTCTTACTTCACACATCAGTGCTTTGGATTGCAGAAGTCACTTATATTTTATATCATCAAAAGTGCCGTTTGGTATGCCACTACAGAAAGCTAATCCATGTCTTTTTTTTTCTCCTTCAGCAAGTACAGCCCAATGAAGCAGGGTGTGTTAGTTATGCAAATTCCTACAAGGCACTTTATGGTTTCATACTGAACAGTGAGGTACACAGGATACATTTCTGGGGTTCGCTGCTGTTAAGAAGAAGGGGAGAGTAGCACCATGTTGACGTTAGCTGGAGACAGGCTCCGTTATGTTCTTCTCATGCAGACTTGGCAGCGGCTGACGTGCGTGCGCAGCTCCCCTGCCTTCAAGGTAGACGGCGTGGGCTTCCTAAATGTAACAGAGACAGACCGTCAGCCACCACCTCGAAGCCCACCGGCCCCCAGCCCTCCAGCCCTGCTCAGAAATCTCCAAGGCACCAGCCCCTGGCATCAGGCTCTGCCTGGTCACCATCTGTGACCACCACCCAGCCTTACTCTGGCCGGGCACCTTCTGGAGTCAGTGCCCACATGCCTCCCTATACATAGCATTGTGGGCCATGGTCCGCATTCCCAGCTGTGGCAGCCGAGGTCGACGACCTCCCCAGTGCACATGGCCAACCAGGGCACAGCCGAGGTCACCCCTTAGCAGGGTGGCATCAAGGTCTGAACCATTTCCCACTGTGCCTCCCTGCCTCTGTGCACTGCAGTCTAATCTGCTCTACTCGACTAGATCATGAACTCCTCCAGGGTAGGAAGAAGGCCCTGTTCTCTGCAGTACGTGTTCCCTAAATAGGTCGGTTATGTGATGGGGAGAACTTCCAGGCTTCCTGAGGGATGTATATGCAGATGGTCAGACATGAGGCCAAGAAGAGGGGAAGACACTTAAGTCCCAAATGCCCCTTCCATCTAGAAATTCTCCATTATTTTAATTGGAGTGAAATCTGAACTAAATAAGAACTAATATAAATTCTGTTAGTATAAATGTAGCCATATAGAAGAGCACAGAGGCTGCTTAGTTTAGCAATTCTGGTGCAAATTCTAGTGCCCTCAAATTAGTTATTTAAATTAATGAGTTCTCACCTAATGGTGTTTTGAGAAGACATTTTAGATTATTGTATCAAGCTGCTAGTTGAAAGGAAATCCATTTTTACCTATTACCCCTATTACAGGAAGCTCCAACAGCAGATGTGTGAACAAACTATGCTCATTTCGGTAGTTAACAGTTAAATTCTGTCTGTAGCACTGATGTCAAGCTTCCAGTTCCCTGAAAAGCCTGGTAGAACCACCAGTTAGGCACGAGGTACTTTTTTGAAGGTTGTTTCAAGTCCTATGATCTAAGGCAGGGTTCTGTACAAGTCTCCCCCAGAAGCAGGGACCTACGGCTGCTCTGCCCGGGGACCCCGGGAAGGGGCAGTAGGTAACTGCCCAGCCCTCGCCCCCAGGGGGCGCCAAGGAGGCTGCCGCAGCCTTCACGTGCACCTGTGCCTCGGGCCGTGTCGGGCTCCAGCGTGGCTCCTCCCAGGCTCACGGCCACTTGGGACAATAGTTTTAAAGGTGAAATTGTGGTAGAAAAAGGAAAAGCCCTTCCCACAATCCCAGCTGTTTTGCCTGAAATGAGTTATGATTTGCACTTAAAAAAAAAAATCTCTTGTGAAGTCGCTCAGAACTGACACTCCCCGCACGCCAGGCCCGCACTGTAACCGCGGGGGACGAGTGCTGCTCACCGCCTGGGACTGCTAAACAGACCGTATTTTAAACATGCTCGGTTTGAAGATTTCAGTTGCTTTAATTACATTTTAGTACAGTCACCTGGAGGAATGAACGCTGACCTTTTGTCTTTCACGGTTCTGTAGTAAATAGAAGAATAAGCCTATCACCTGCCGTCTGCCTTTGAAAACTGTCTGGGTTGCCTGCCCGTGTGGAACAGAATCGAATATTCATTACCACACGTGGAAAAGTCTTCCCTAATGATTGTTTTATAACCACCTTCCAGGCTCTGCCCTCAAGGAGTTCGGGATCACGGATGGTCCCCAGGGAAGTCACGGAGGGGGCGGGGCCGCGGAGGGGCGGGGCCGCGGAGGGGCGGGGCGCCCTTCTGACTTACTTGAACATCTCACTTCTCTCAATAGTGGCAAGCCAGAAGCTGTAAGCATTGGCGTAGTAATTACAAGTCCCACGGCCATGGCACTCGATGAAAGGTGCACTTCTGAACTCTTCCAGACAGGACCCGGGGGATGCAAGGGCCTGGCCAGAACCCTCGGCACCAGCGCTGGTGTGCTGCAGGACAAACAGGAGCCGTGAGTCACACTCGCCCTCCTCAAAGACCAGGAGAGAGGATCATGGTTCCCAGGAAGGAGCCAAGGGACTCCCTCTGGACAGCCAGCCCTCTGGCTTCATGTGGTCACTCTGGAACACACTCTGTGCCCACACCCCGTGATGCTTGGCCAGACAGTCCCGGCCCGGCTGTGGCATGGTGGTACTCAGCACAGCTGCAGAGATCAGCCAGCGGCTTCCCCCCGAACAGATGACCAGTCCAGTTCACCTTTATTAGGATTTAAAGAAATGCTGTCCTCACTACGTATTGTTTTTGAAAACTCTAGACCTTATTCTAATTCAGGACATGAATCAGTAGCCAAAAGGTGCAAATAATGTTGGAACCAAGCAAAGGAAATCAGGCTTTATAAACAACATTCTGTATTTGCTAAATTACATGCTATTCTATTATCCTATTCTAAAGTGAAATATAATCATTTGATTTTTTTTAAGATAGAGAAAACTTAAACAATAGAAAGAAAAAAAAGACTAACTACTATTGTAGCTGTTGCACTTTGGTCTGGCAGATTTGAACGGAACCTACCTGTACTCAGAAACCAAGACCTTGGAATGAATGGCTGACAACCTTGAGGGAGACATGGTAAAACATCCTCAGGACTATTACTGCAGGTACCTGAAATGTGAACTCTAGAATGTAAGGGCTGCAAGGGACCTCTGAGGACAAAGCTAATTCTACCAGTTCCCAGATGAGGGTGAGAACCAGAGCTGGGGCCAGATCAGGAAATTTTAATTTTTATTTGCTCCTGATCTGGAGATAGTCCGGCTCCTGTTGTTTCAGATCTGTACATGACACCCGATAAAAGGCAGATGCTTCCCTGTGTCTCTGCCCGGGTCAGGGGCTTCTCCAACAGAGAGTCCACTGCCCTGCTTCTTAGACTGTGGAGTCGGAAGCCCAGTCTACCTCTTACGGAAAACTGCACACTCACATCATCGTTAGCGTCTTGATTTCTCTATGCAGAATTCCTGACTTTGGGCTCTTGATAAAACAGTCACAACATGTCACTTGGCATCACTGGAGCACCTGTTTATTTGGTAGTGCTGTGGCTGCAGACTCTTTGGTAAATGTGAAGTGCAGTAAAACTGACCCAGCAAACCACATGTTCATAGATGCACAAGCATTTTAAAAACTGGTTTCCTGACAACTTTTTCTATGCTTGGAATCATCACAGCAGAAGAAAACAGCAAAGAAATCCCTATTTATTCCTGTTAACCAAATACTAAGGCCGGTGTTCATCTGCAGGTGCATGTACAACCTGGCTTCCCCCTGAGGGCATGAAGGTGGAGCTGGGCCTCACAGTGACAATGCAAAAGACAACTGTGTAGGATCCTCAACTGGCACATTCCAGGATAACACTGACCTTGCAAGTTCAGGACTTGCCAGGAAGACCCTCCTGGTGGGCCACTACCAGCCAGTCCTCAGGTCTGTCCCTAACTCCAGTTTCTGCCTTCCAGTTCCTGTGTGTTAGTGAGATGCATGCTCCACACACAGGCTTACCTCCTGGACCCCCTCAGAGAGGCTGACTCAGCAGCTGCTCGCCTGGCAGGTGTGGGACAGAGGGCACCTGAGTGAGCAGGTGCAGGGGGCGGGGCCATGCCTGCATGGTCTCATCCCCACTGCCCACTCTCAGAGCAGAGGGGGGCTCTGGAGACACCTGCTGTGCCCAGGCAGAGAAGGCCAGGGTCCTGGGAATGCTTGGAAGGGATGGTCAGAGGAGGGAAGGGGCAACTAAGGAGGGATGCAGAGAACTTAGAGGGTGCTCGTGGGGCCCTTCCACGGACATTTGGCATTTTTCCAAACACCTACCATCACGAAGGAGTAGCCAATCCACAGCGACGACCACCCGGCGGGGCACTGCGGGATCTGAATGGTCTGACTGTGGACAGCCATCACCATGGCGGGCGCCTCACACACCGCACACCTGCAAGGTGGGAGCAGAGAGACTCAGCACAGCAGAGGGCTGCGCAGGGCTCACAACGTGTCCCTTGGCATCGCTGGAGCGCCACCTCTCACTCCCTCTGACTGCACCCTAAATGCAGTGCACTATGCCCACTGTCTAGACCGGAGCTTACAGCCTGCTTGGTTTTACAAGCCTGTCTCAATATTTAAAAACTTAATTAAAATAGAGAGCTGGCTGCAGTGACGCACCTGCAGTCCCAGACACGCAGGAGGCTGAGGCAGAAGGAAGCACTTGAGCCCAGGAGTTGGAGGCTGAAGTGAGCTGTGATGCCACCACTGCACTCCAGCCTGGGCAACAAGTGAGACCTTGTCTCTAAAAATTTTTTTTAAATATCCAACACTTGTTATCTTGTCATTTAACCATCTGTTTGCAGGAGAGAAAAACAGGAAGGCCGAGTTCTAATAGTGCCTGTCGGGGGTGGGGGGGTGTAGGCGACTTTGGTTTTCTCCTTTGAACATTTGAGTATCTTCCAATTTTTTGACAATGATGATATATTTCTTAAGCATGATTAATGCTTAAGGAAAAAGAGTTATCAAAATTAAAGAGCTACTACTTCTATGGTTTGCTTTAAGCTCTGAATAATCTTTAATATAAAAAGATACCTAGTGAATCGAGTAACTATGATACAGTGCGTGTGAGGCTGAATGCCCACATGAGCTTCCTTCTGCAAACTTGTTCCAGATGAAGCCACAGTCCCCTGCTGTGCCCCACCCCAGGGCTCCGCTGTTCAAGACCTGAGGCTGTCAGCATCCCCTGCAGCTAAAGTGCCCCCAAGAAACCTCTCAAGGACAGGGCACCTTCCAAGCCAGGCTGGCTAAGCTCAGCCAGTGGGACTGTGCCCAAGAACAAATTACTTTAACACAGCGCTCTGACTAGGAAGAGCTCAGTTAAGGGAACCCTTGACAGCAGGATCATCCTTTGTCTAAAAAAAAATAATAATAATTACATTCTGTCACAAAATGACCAGGGTGTTAACAATGCCGATAAATGACCATTGAAGGTGTTAATAATTATATACAGTTATTACGTTGGGACAGTTACATGAAACTGGATCAGAAGGGAAGACTTCTGATCTTCTGACTAATAAATTAGTCATTTGATTTTCCCTAGATATATGCGTGTGTGTGTGTGTGTGTGTGTGTATGTGTGTGTGTGTGTGTGCGCGCAAGTTTCTGCTTTGTCCACACACATGTAGTTGAGTTAAAAGCTGCAGATGAACGCAGTTACTGAAATGGCCCTCTGAATCTGCCATCATCTGCCTGCTGGACCTGGGGCCCTCACTTGCAGCCTGGTCTACATACAGTCTGGGGGACTCCAGCAACTACAGACAGGGGTGGTCCTGCCCCATCAGAGGGGAACCAGAGAACAGAGTCACCAGGTAAGGAGCTGCAAGAAACTAAGGCCAGGGTGAGCTGTGTCAAAGCCCACGAGAGCTTGCTTCCACATTCAGCAGCTCTCTGATGACTCTTGTCCATAAAAAGCAGGAAAACTTAGAACATTTTGCCCTACAATCAGAATGAAAGCAGAAAAATTGCTACCTTTTCTGCTCAAAATGATTTTGTGTTATTGTTTCCAAAGTCAAATTTTAGGACCTCGCCAAATGGAAGACCTGAGAAGGACCTGCAAGTCCAGAGAAGTCGCTGGAACCAGCCAGGGAGAGTAAGCAGGGGTCCCGCCCACATGGGGTTAGGTGGGGAGGAGAGGCGCACGGACCATAGGAGCTCCTGGCTCGGGCCAGATCTCATCTGTATTTTGAAAAGTGCCACTCTGGAGGTGTAACAAATGATACTTTTCACTTCAAGATTCATAAGATAAATTTCTTAAAGCTCGAAAGAATTTTTTTTAAACTGTCAGGAGGTATTTTAATGTAAAGCAATCAAACCCTGTGGATTTTCTTCCCAGTAGGCACTCCAGGCTTTCTGCTCCAGTGTCTCATGGGACACAGCTCTTGTAGAAAAACTGGGATCTTGCCCCAACAAGAAGTGGCTGGCAAGTGAGGGGAGCTGAGATGATGGCCACCAGCCTGCAGTGCCCACCAGCAGGAGCTCGGGCGGGGGCTCCCAGCACTGGGTCCTGCACATTCTCCCTTTAACCTCAGGGTACTTCACAGCCAGTATTGCCACATCTTTCTTCATATTCGAAAGCAGCTCATTTCCTTAAAGGGAATACAAGAAAGTGGAGCTCTTTCCCCTCTCACTCCCCTCAGGAAAGCTCTTCCTGCCTTCGCATTATCTCGGTGTGTAAAACATAACACTATACACTAGCTCCTTCCTTAGTCAGATGAATTTATTCTTTTGCCAGTTTTCTATTACTTGTGAGGATCAAAAAGCAATCAACTGTTAACGAGAAGGAAAAAGGCAAAGATAGGACAGCCGTGTACTTTCCAGTCATAGTAATTTCAACTTCCCATCTCATTCCTGCCAGGCAGGCTGTTGGGGACCCGAAGACATGCTCCCAACAGGTGGGGATGAGCACTGAATTTGGGAAGTCGTTCAAACAGGTGCCTTCTCAATGGGCACGATATACATTATTACCCCAAGGGAGCAAAAATTGCTGGGTTTGGGAGGGTGTGTGAAAAAAATTGTCATTTTATACATTGTTATGTATAATGTGTACACGTTTATGGACAAAGCACAGACATACCTACAATACACAAACAGACCGATTGTTCGGAATGTCTGTGTCATTACGATTTCCTGGGGACCACTGCACACCAGCTGGGGTGGCTACTATCAACGCAGCAGAGCACCCAGTGCAGGAGGATGTGGACACCTTGGGACACAGTGCAGCTCATGGCTGTGAGGGCTGTGCTGGTATCAAGGGCAATATATATGGAGATTTCTCAAAATACTAAAAAACGATGTCTATATGATCCAGCAATTCTACTTCTGGGTGTATAGCCAAAAGAAAAGCAGGGTTTCCAAGAGATGTCTGTACACCCATGTCCACGGGAATGCTGCTCCCAGCACCTGAGATGTGGACGCTACCCGAGTGGCCACCACCTGAGATGTGGACGCTACCCGAGTGGCCACCACGGATAACGAGTGGCCACCACCTGAGATGTGAAAGCTACCCAAGTCGCCACCACGGATAACGAGTGGCCACCACCTGAGATGTGGACGCTACCCGAGTGGCCACCACGGATAACGAGTGGCCACCACCTGAGATGTGGAAGCTACTCAAGTGGCCACCACGGATAACCGAGTGGCCACCACCTGAGATGTGGACGCTACCCGAGTGGCCACCACCTGAGATGTGGACACTACCCGAGTGGCCACCACGGATAACGAGTGGCCACCACCTGAGATGTGGACGCTACCTGAGTGGCCCACGTGGCACAGACATGCGATGGGAAGTTATGTGCCACAGCCTTGAAGCCACTAAGCTGAGTGAAACAACGTAGTCACAAAAGTACAGGACCCTGTGTGATCCCACTCCCCTGACGTCACTAACATAGTGAAATCCATGCAGACGGGAAGGAGCCCGGAGGGCGGCGGGGCTGGGGGGTGGGGCGTGTTCAGTGGGTGCAGAGTTTCAGTTTGGGAAGATGAGAAAGTTCTGCAGGTGGGCAACGGCAATAGTTGGACAACAATGTGAACGTGCTTAATGTCACTGAGCCAAGCTCTTAAAAATGGCTGCACTGGCAAAATGTATGGCATTGTATTTGACCACAATGAAAAAATAATAAGTTTTAAAAATTTCACCAGGGGGAGGGGTGATTCATAAAAAAAAATCTCAAACGGTTATGACTTAGAAAAAAAGAAAGAAGTTGAGAAACGCTGGTCTAATTTGCTCATGAGAGGAGTGATGAACATCGCCGTGGGTTACATGCGATAGGAATTCTGTTTTCAAGCTGGGCGTCATCTCACCGTGGTTCTGCACTGTAACTTTTCAAGAGAATAACTGAATTTTATGTCAAATCATGTGACAGAGATCTTCTTCAGTTGTACATTTGCTCCCACAAATGCTCGACGTACCTGCTAATAAAGGGTCTGATGTTGTCCCCTGCAACAGGGGCCATGGACATGGGCATGGGCTCCGGGGTGGACAGCCAGTAGGAGTAGTCGTTCCGGGATGCGAAGTTGCACACATTGTTGATGTTACAGAACAGGAAGGGCATCGTGCTGAACTTGCGCAGACAGCTGCCGGCCGTGCCTGCACGGAGGAAAGTCAACGTGAAGAACCTTCTTTATGAAACACAAGCGACCCACACGCAGAACGGATTCCAGCTGGCCGTTCAGAAAGACTTACATTCTACATAACCACTAAAATGGAGATTTAAACACTGGATTAAGAAGTTAATGTGCCAAATACTTCAGTAATAGTGAGCAAATTAATTTTAAAGCAAACAGGCAGAAAAGAAGTATAAGGAATCATGTAGAACCTTTTTTGACAAAAGGAAACTAAACCAGGTTACCAGTAGAGAGAAATCTTTCCCTCGAACTGAACTCTACGAGGATTTTAACGCGGATTTTTATAAAATGGACAGTCACATGTTGGACAATGTCTTTGACAATAGTTTTGCAGAAAACGGGGTAATGCCCTGGGTACAGGTGCTTGTTGATTCGAATCTCAGTAACAACTGAAGGTGCTGAGCACCGAGCCACAGTGCAGGACGCCTAGAGCAGCACCACGGACACAGAGGCAGCTGTCTGCTGACGGGGGTGGGGTGGGGTGGGGTGGGGACATATTTTTAGAGGAGCAACAGTTAAGGTGCCTTATTATAACAATATCAAAGCAAACTGTTACGGATGCACTGTGGGAATCTTGATCCCACTTGATAATTTGAAGATGAGATCTGAAGTGTTACTAATGTGAACGTTTTCAAAGGTTTAGCCTTTGCACTCTCTCAGCTGCCCATTAGTAAAGCAACGGTTATTAAAATGCTTGACGACTGGAGGGACTGGGGTGAAGGTAACAGGCCTGAATGTAATTCCATCAGCTCCTGCTCCAGGGCACAGGCAGCTGAGGCAGAGGGGAGCTCGACAAGGCCAAGTGAAGGAAGGAAGGACAGGAGGAACGGGTCTACGCCGCCTACCCAAGTCCTGGCCGTGCGCCCGCTCGTTGCCCTGCACATAGAGCAGAGAATACCCATGGTAGAGAATCTTGGTCCCGGGAGGACACTGGGGATCGTCCGTTGTCTGACTGTGCCGGGTCACCAGGAAGCCGTGATCAACAGACGGGGTGCCTGGGGGGCCCATGGACCCTGGCAACCCATCTGGGCCAGGGGGACCAGGAAACCCTCTTGGACCTGCAGACAGAAGACAGTTTGGATTCCCTAGTTACGTGTAAGTTCTCCTAAAAGCCTCCAAACCAGTGTCTCAGAAGAGTTTCCTATCTTGTATTTTCACAAAGTACCCCATCTTTTCACATTATAAAAAAAGGTCAAGATTGCACAGCTAGCAAATCTGGCCCACACTCTTCCTAGTGTGTTATCTTTTCCTTCTCAAAAAGCACCTTGAGAAATGGTTATGAGCCCAGTGCTCACTGCACAGAAGATTTCCAGAACTTGTAGTTCAATGAAACAATGAAATACATGAAAATAGAATAAGAATAAATGAGAATGGATGAGTGATGCGATTCTGTGCCCATCATCCATGTGGAATCGTGGGGAATTCATGAGGAGAATCTCCCCCTCCAAGGGAAGATTAGTGTAGAATTATTAAAACATTCTCCTTTTAACGTGCCTTCTCTTCCAGGGCACTCCAAGGCCTGAGCATGGAAACGCGGCAGCAAGGATGCTCACGGGCAGAGAGGGGTTAACTGTGCCACCTGCAAGACCATTCCCAGGTGTGCCCAGGTGGCCTCAGCCTTCAGCATCCGTCATTACGGGGCCCTCGAGTGACTTCCTGCCTCCTAAAGCAGCAGATGAGTCTGTCCCGTGCCCGACTATGGCCTTTGGACCAGCACTGGAATTGTTATTCTCATATCCACTTCCCTGCCCGTTGCTGAAACCACACAGGGCCGCACTACTGCCAGCCTTTCAACATCGGGAAATAGACTGTGATCAACATCTGTCTCACACAGAGAAAGGACAACCCTTTAACTCTTCTGTATGACCCTATTTCTTGGAAGAAACAGACTTTGAGTAACATTTTCAACTCCATTTTGCAGGTTTCCCCATGTCTGGTCCTACTGATTATATCCCAGAGACACAAGGAGAGGGTGACCCGGCTGAAAGGCTGAGCAACCCACCAGGAGGCCCGAAGGGTCCTGTCTCTCCTTTCTGGCCAGGGGCACCATCAAACCCAGGAACGCCTGGAGGCCCAGGTGAGCCCACGGATCCCGTCACACCTAAAGCAAAAGAGAGAGAAGTCATGGCCCATCCCGATTGCAGTAGCTCTGTCTCTCTGGTCCCTTCCAAATGTCTGTTCTGGTTTTCAGGCCTTCAATTGTAGCCGAGAATGTTTTCCTGAACAGCTGCTGAGCTGCATTCTGCAAAGCTTAACACACCCATTGTAGAAGCAGCAGCCAGGTTGAGATTCACATGGGCATGTGCTCGGTTTCCTTACTCTGACCTCCTCCCCCTGCTTTCTCATTGCTCCTGTTTGGCAGATCTGTTTGGAAAAGGCGGGTTATGGGGGACTAGGAGGAGGCAGAGATTTGATGATAAGCCTTTCCATCTTGGCCAATTCCAGATCTATTGACATGGATGGCTTTTTGTTTTCACACAAGTAGTTTATTCTTAGATGGATGTAAACTTAATTTTCATGGATGCATCCTTCCAACTATAAATGTTTTCATTCTCTTTTACTGTCTACTTACTCCTCCTTAATAGCTCTTGAAATAGAAAGCATTCAGCTCAATTAAGCAGAAAGACCCCAGGTTAGGGTTTCTGGGAGCAACAGGCGACAGCATACATCTCCGCCAGTGAGGCAGAGCTCGGGGGGGTGCAGAGAGCACCCCACCATGTGTACAGCATGAGATGCCGTCCTGCTACCCTGGTATCCCAGCTGAGGAGGTGACGGCAGGGTCCCGAGCCCATGCCAGCTGGGGAAGTGACGGCTGGGTCCAGAGCCCATGCCAGCTGGGGAAGTGATGGCTGGGTCCCGAGCCCATGTTTTCCTAACTGAACAAAGACACAGTGAGTTCCATGTCCCGTTAGATTTTTCTGTATTAGGTTCTAGCTTTCAAAGTTCTTTTAAAAGCATCATTGGTTTTGATATACATTAAAGGGAGGTAAGAAAAACATATCCAAATATGTGTTTGTATAAAACCATTACCCAGAAACCTTGATTTTAGATGAGTGAAGAGGAAATTCTGCCCCCTCCCCTGAGCCCACACAGGGCCCCACAGGCCTGGCTAGTGTCTCACCTTGCTGTCCTTTAGGGCCCGGAGGTCCCTGAAGCCCCTTCAGACCTGGGGGTCCCTCAGGACCAGGAAGGCCTGGGTCCCCTTTGATGACGGCATAAGGACCCGGGGGTCCAGGGGGCCCTGGGAGACCTGTGGGAAGCAGGGAGGACATTGTTCAATTTCACTGTTTACATACAGGGGCGGAATGTGTTCTCAAAAGTAAAATTGTTGTCAAAACACAAGTAATCAGATCTTCACGAAAAATGTATTTAATCTGCACATCTTTTATTATTAAACCTGAAATCCTGAACTCTCGGGACTAGAAAAGGCACTGGAGGTATCAGCATCACTTCCCACTCAGTTCTGGGCACCCTGATGACTGCCACCAGCCTCGCCAGGCACCCCTGGGTGGTGGCACTCACTCCCCTTGAGGGGTGGGAGGGCCATGGCTGACCTGGAGAGCGCCAGTACTGGCTAGTAGGACGGCATGTCTCCTGCTTCCTGAAATACACCTCGCTGCTCATTTTAACACCAGTCCTAATCTTTTACTGATGAACAAGCTTAATCCCCCTCCTGCAGGACAGGTCTCCGCACAGTGCAGGGACCACCCAGGGTCTGGGGCCACCTCGGCCCCCCTGGTTCAGCCGCAAACCCTGCCCCTCTCCTCCCCCACATTCCTGCTGACTTGTCTTTTCTCTCATACTCCACTTCTCCAGGCGTGGGGTTTCCCATTCTCTCCCCTAAACATGGTTTGAATAAATAAAGCCCTATAAACACGGTCTGCTTGGCAGGGAGGAAATAGGATGAATACTATACTAGAAGCATTTCCTTTCAAGATTATTAAGTGGTTCTTGGATCTGTTCACCCCCACAGCCTCCTGGTGGTGAAGTGAGCAGACTCCATCTCCCAGGAAGACTCTCCGCTGTCTGGATGGAACACGAGTGGCTGGGTCTTCCCTGTCCCACCCAGAGGGGCTGAACCTCTCATGGTGGTTCTGAAGCTGCCCTCTGCTGCACCATTGCACTCACAGATTATTGACTTTCAAGAAAACGTGCTGGTAAAAATGTCAGTGTCAACTACAGAAGTCCTGACATGCTGCAAAGGGTTTTTAATCTACTGTTTTCTAATAATTTTCAAGTTGCCTTGCATCTGAAAAACCAAACACCCTCAATTCCTGTTTGCAATGGCCCATGTCTCCCCAGCCATCAGCAGAGCAGCTGCCGAGTTACCTTGTCCCTACCTTTAGGTCCAGGGATTCCTTGATCTCCTTGGTCACCTTTAATTCCCTGAAGGCCAGGAAGACCTTTCTGACCTAGACAGAAGGACAACAGGGTGTTCATACAGAAATTCCAATGACATATAAACGTGTGCATGTGTATATATATGCCTAATACACACACACACACACGTACACAGGCATGTACAGATGTAATGCACACATACACACACAGAGTAAACTTATTTCCAATTATCCTCAAAGAAGAAAAGAGCATTATTTCTGGGCAGCTGTGTCAAATTTTTGATGAAACTCTTTTTCTAGAATCTGGAAGCCACCTTTTATTAATGTGCAACAAACTGTAAAGTGATCACCACCAGCAGGGGGCAGGGGACACTGTTTGGGTCACAATCTGATTTGCACATGTCCCCAAATAGACCAAAAGAGACCTGGTAGCTGAGAACTTCTTTTATTCACCTTTCATGTGTATCTGATTCAGCAGTAAAAATCATAGTGCCTAGAAGCCGGTAGGTACTCAATAAATGTTTGCTTAATAAATTAATGAATGGTCCAAATCCATGACTTCTTATTGAGAAGTTAACGTTCCACTAATTCACAATGAGAAAATCAGAATGCCTTCATATAACCATTCACAAGATTATACGAACTTGTATAATCTGTGTGCCCACAGAAATGATACTTTTAGTTTGAAGAGAACACTCTTGCACTGTGGTTTAGCGGCACTGTCAGTACAAAGGTGGCCTCGGTCAGGAGCCCCTCACTGCCCAGGTGTGCAATGGTCCTCTGCTGTCTTACCTTGAAATCCTGGAACTCCAGGCAGTCCCATATCACCCTTTGAGCCTGTGATTCCTGGAGAGCCACCAATGCCCTAGACACAGAGAGAGGGTGTCAGCTGGGACTGCTCGGGGCACAGCACTAATAGTGGCCCTCAGGTGGCCTGGGAGCTGGGCACTGGGAAAGCTCCTGCACATTCTGCAAAGTGGATTGTAACGAATGGCCCTGTGTTTTCCTGAATGACGTGACATGAGTGACGGAGCCTCTGTGTGCCTAAACTGGGAAGGGAGGTTGGAGGGTCTGTCTCATCCACAAGTGTCAGACCTCTGTGTGCCTAAACCGGGAAGGGAGGTTGGAGGGTCTGTCTCATCCACAAGTGTCAGACCTCTGTGTGCCTAAACCGGGAAGGGAGGTCGGAGGGTCTGTCTCATCCACAAGTGTCAGACCTCTGTGTGCCTAAACCGGGAGGGGAGGTTGGAGGGTCTGTCTCATCCACAAGTGTCAGACCTCTGTGTGCCTAAACCAGGAAGGGAGGTTGGAACATTGTTTCATCCCCTCTTGGCCACATGGTGGGTCCCTGGGGGCAGGTGAAAGTCTTACACCGGCTGTCTTCTCCCCCCTGGCCTGATGCAGGGACAATGAAAACCTACACACCTGTGCCACCAGCATGCCCATCTATGGACACCACACAGCCTTTCCAGAACCCTGCCCCTAAACATGGGTGCTTGGAATTAGCTCCATGTCTTATCTGCCAACTGCTTTTAAATACGGGAAGAAGATACAGAGCACTAGAGATCTTTCAAACGCTGTAACGATGTTTGTGTATCTTACAACATTAGCTCCTTTTCTTGCTATTTCAACACAGTTGTCCCTTCTCTGGTCACAGACAGCAACATGCAACAAATCATTTATTTCTACATAGATGGTCTCCTTTGCTTTACCTTACCTTAGAAGTTCCATAAGCAAAGTAAATGCACAAATACACACACACACATATTTGTACATACTTACATACAGACACAGACAGACACGCATTCGCTCCAGGAGTGGGGAGTACATTTCTGTTTTACTACAAAGGAATAAAAGCAGGGATAGATGAATAACTGACCAATTATCTACACTCCCATCACCAGAAAACTGCAGTGTAGCAGTAAGAGGCCCAGAAACACAGCCCTACACTCAGCTCCTGCACTGTGGGGAAGAGCCCCAGACTCTGAGGATAGGCTGGGTCCCGGAGGTCACATGTGCAGCACGGCTGTGTGTCTGCTCGACAGCCCTTCTTCGACCACTGGCTGGGAAGCCAAACAGCACTACGGATTTTCATGCTTGGAGAGCTGGGATCAGTCACCGCATCCTCCCTTCAGGAAGAGCCCAATCCCGCTGAACAGGCTCCCACTTCTGCTGAGCAGTTTACATCCCCACCCCCACCCCCACCCAGTGAACCTGTGCCTGCAGCACTGCACAGATGGACCTCAAATCTCTCCCGTTTCCACTTCCCTCTGACACACCCTCATTCTCCCAGCATATGCTATAGGGACAGACAGACACAGAGGGTAAGTCTCTGCCAATGCATCTACGCAACCTCGACAAGCCACATAAGCACAATCCTTTAGCCAGGAACGTGGTTGAGCTGAGACTCCAGCCACCTACAGGGGTTGTGTGCAAAGGACCGAGCTAGGCAGACACGTGCGCACAGACCTGGGCCAGTCACTCACCACGCCTCCCAAGGTGTGCTCCCATGGCTGGTCTCACTCCGGGGACCTCAGTGGCTCAACTATGACATTCTATGCCTGTTGCCAGCCTCAGGAGATGGCCAGGCTGGTTTTAGAGCTGTTCTTTGCAAAAGGAAGCCAGCTTGCTTTTGTGCACCGAGTTTGTAAGTATGTCTTAAATTTGATCAGCTAGCTGTGAGTTCCAGAATTACACTTTCCTTTTAATAGTTCTCATAAAACTGGATGGTAGAAATGTCACTATGATGCTGATAAAGATGCTGGTTACGGACAGGAGAGGGGAACACGAGGGTCCAGCACACACAGGACAAGGGAGCACAGCACACAAGACAACACAGGAGTGAGACACACACACATACACACACACATGTACAGATAAGATAATTCTGTAGCCAGAACAGGCTCCTTTCCAAGAAAGCGCCAGCCATCAGTAACTCACGGGCATGCCCTGGAATCCTGGGTCTCCCTTGGGCCCTGACACCCCAGGGGCTCCTGGCCAGCCGGGTTGCCCTTTTTCACCTTTCAGTCCGTCCAGCCCGGGGAGCCCTGGGGGGCCCATTGGTCCTGGAAGCCCTAAGAGGAGAGACGAGAGTCACACGTTTAGGCTGGCGGGTGATGCTCTGTGCAAGTGTCACAGCTGCCACCAGCCCCCCTGAGAAAGAGACCAGGCAAGTCCTGGAAGGCAGGAAAGATGTTCACACAAAAGCCAGTACTGCCCTGCCATAATGCTCGGGCCAAGCGGCCCAGGCCACCACCCCTGGAGTCCTGGCCTCAGGAAGGGTGTGCCAGTCAAGCCAGAAAGACAAACGGCAGGTGGCACAGACGTCCAGGCCTCTCCTCTAACTTCCTTTCCTGAGTCTCCCTAACTGCTTAAACTCCTTGACAGAAAGGACACACGGAAATCTTCTACCCAGTGGAGGCCAAAACACAGATTCAAGCAGTAACAAATACTGTTAGCTTCTAAGTAAAAGTCCAGCTGAGAATGTAATTGTTCCCTTATTTCCTGCACCCTGATTTCTTCTTATGAATTCTGCCCCAGGCCCCAGAGCTGACACCTGGCAAGGCCCCTTACCTGGCAGGCCGGGCTGGCCCTGGGGTCCTCGGTCTCCTTTGGGCCCCTCCACAGGGTGTCCTGCAGCTCCGGGCAGTCCAGGCTGTCCTTGTGGCCCCGGAGGACCCACGAATCCTTGTTCTCCTTTGGGTCCAGGAATTCCTGGGGTCCCGGCTAATCCTGGGAAACCCACATCACCCTTTGATCCTAAACAAGAAAAGCCGTTTGAGACAGTGGGTTTCAGACAGGCGCTCAGCGCACTGACAGGCAGCCAGCAATGGGGGCTCCTGGTCCTCCAGGACCCTCAGAGGGGCTTCCAGGAGGGCCCAGGGACAACTGCAGCAGACACCCTGCTCGCACACACTGGGCTCCCAGCACAGCCCAGCCTCACATGCTGAGAACTGGCCCAGCACTATTCACACTCTAGAAGAAGCGGTCTGTGGCTGCAGCACTGGAACATGCGCTTAGCAACTGCATCGCTGAAGCTAAGGGCTTGTTCTGTCCACAGGTGCGTGGACACTGTGTTATATCCACACACTCGGGCTCAGGTCAGCAGTGAGAGGGATGAACCATCAGTGCACTGGCAACACAGACGGCTCCAACACTAGCGTGGCGGGATTCTGAGCCCACACGCCAGACTTTTGGGGTGATGGGTGTGCCCGCCACCTTGAAGGTGGGGCTATCCTCGTAGGTACACACACAGGGCAAAGCTGATCACACTATACTCTTTAAATACGTGTGTTATCTTGTCTGTCAAGGACACTTTAATAAGCTGTTTTTAAAAATAAGGAAAATAAGAGCTTGTAGAAAAACCTCCATGTTTAGCCTTAAACATATTAACCAATATGTGCCAATAAAAATAATGAAATTCTGGGGTTATTTCAAGATTATTAAGAAAACATAGAAAGAGGATGACACAGGGTCAAGTCCTGCTCGGTCACAGAGCTGCTCCACTGCCTTCACAAGGCGGTAGATTGGAACACAGGGTGTGGAGGGCAGTTCTCCAGGGGTGGAAGGATGTGTCCACTGGGATGGACAGGACTGGACAGCTAAGGAAAGGCTGGGTAGAAGCATGTCTCAGCTCCCGTCCTGGAGGCCCCCAGACTGCACCATCCCACTCCTTGAGAGCTGGTGTGTCCAGTGCAGGACCAAAGGCCACACAGGGAAGGCTCTGGGCTGGCCTGGGGAGAGCCACCATGTGCCCTGCTTCATCTGAGCTGATATCAAGCCGGCTGGGCCCTCTCCCAATGCTCAGCAATGACCCCAGATCACTCAGCCTTGTCCCAAGTGTGCGTGCCCTCCACAGCTGTGGTCACCTGCAGTGTTCCTTCCAACAGGGCACATGTGGCTCATCTCTCTCACACTTCCAGCCTCTGCCTTTTCTTTCCCATTGAATGCTGAGGTCTCTTGAGGGAGGAGCCTGTGCCACGACCCTCCCCACCTCTCAAGGGTGCTCATCAGTGAGCTCAGCAGGGCTGCTGGGGGCGTCTGAGCCATGGCCCGTGTGACATCCTATCCTGCCTTCACGTAAATACAGCTTGTTTTAGAAAGTAACAATTTTGATATTCTGATTCTAAGCCCCAAAATGATGGGGGTTTCCTACTCCACTGGATCTTATAAAACTAGTCCGAATAAAAGAATTTCTGATGTGAGTATGGGCACACTATTTCAACCACCACGGAGACGACCCTCTGGACTCCGAATCTATCCTCCATGTCACTGCTGCCTCGCTAAGGGGATGGTGATGCCTGCAGAGCACAGCCCGGCATGTGGCAGTGGGCAGCGGAAAGGGACAGCATGCTGGGCAGGGGTTACCTTTGTCTCCTTTGGTCCCTGAAAACCCTGGGAATCCTCTTCCTGGCAGACCTGTGAGGCGAGGGCAAAAAGCCATGTTTCTGTTAAACAACCAGTGGCAGCAACTCTGAGCTAACACCAAACACCTACCACACACATGGACATTAGTTAATAGCACCTTGGGGATAAAACAAAATTCCTCAGTCATTATCAAGTAAGATGAGCATCCCTGGAAATACATAACTTGGTACCTCTCCCTAAGCCCCCTTCAGCTCAGAACCTCTAGGCACTTAGCAGGAAGGACCTGTGGGTGAGTGCCCACTCCTGCGGGCTGTCTAGGGACACCCAGATGACCTTCCCACACCACCGCCCGGCTGATCACTATTCCTACACCAGGTGAAGGCTGGGAAGCAGGGCGTACCTGGTTCACCCTTCTCTCCTGCTGACCCTGGGATTCCGTCACTGCCGGGCTCTCCTTTCTGGCCAGCTGGGCCGGTGGAGCCGGGCTGCCCAGGAAGTCCTGGAAGAGAAAGGCCACATCAGTCATGTGCAGAGAGAGCCTCCCCCACACCCTGCCGTCCACATAAAAATGGTCATCCTTTAAGGGAGCTGATATCAAGCCGGCATCCCTGAGGTCAGTACTCAAATTCCTTCTCAAAGGACCCTCTGAGCTGACAATATCACCCCCCGAACCCTCAGCCAGGAAGGCTGGTGAGAAGGGAGAGCAGACACCTCCCAGCCACAATAGCCAGAGACAGTTTGGAGACCTGGTCCTAGTTCCTAACTGGTGACAAGACCTCAAAAAGGCCCCATAAGTCCCTCAGACTTAATATGTCCATCTGCTGATTGGAGGGGCAGAAAGGTGGCCTCCGGTCAGCGCTTCAGCAGCATCCTGGGGCCTGAGTCCCCTCTGCATGGGCCACTCCCTGGGTCTCTGGAGTGCCCGTCCCTGGTAGCTCCTGTCCACCTGCCCAGCAGGGCCTCTACCTGCTTCTCCTTTGATGCCAGGAATGCCGTCCAGTCCCGGGAGGCCTTTGTCTCCCTTTTCTCCGGGCAGCCCAGGGCTTCCTAAAGAAAAACCAAGACCCAGCTCACCTGTAAGTCGGGAGTCTGTCTTCTCTGAGCCCCGTGTTTAGGAGGAGGCCTCAGCCCACCTACCTGGATAGCCGACGCTCCCTGGAGACCCCCTGGAGCCTGGAGACCCTGGTGTCCCCGGGATCCCAATGCTTCCCTTTTCTCCCTTCTCTCCAGGGCTTCCGGGGAAACCTACCAGCCCCGGGTCTCCCTGTGAGTAAAGATCAAGCGTGTTAATTTCACATCTGTCTCTGACATTTTGGGGCAATGAATATTGCTCTGCAGATTCCACCACCCACTTCTCACCAAAGAATCCAAGTTCACCTCTGAAAACAGAGACAACCCTGCACACGAAGCTGCCAACTGTCTTGTTTCCACTTGCCATCCCTCTCATCTGCTGTCCCCTCTGCTTCCGCCCAGGGTAGCTGCCCCACCCTCACCTCCTACTGAGTCTCTAGTTCTTCCTTGGGTGGCGTAAGTAGTGACTAGAAGGGGGAGGAGAGGCAGTTTCTAACATGCTGGGGGCGGCTCGGCACCCACAGCTCAGTGGGTAGGGCACCGGCCACATTACTGGGGCTGGGGGATTTGAACCTGGCCCAGGCCTGTTAAACAACGATGACAACTGCAACAACAACAAAAACAGCCAGGCATTATGACAGGCACCTGTAGTCCCAGCTACTTGAGAAGCTGAGGCAAGAGAATCACTTAAGTCCAAGAGTTTGAGGTTGCTGTGAGCTGTGATGCCACAGCACTCTACTGAGGGTGACATAATGAGACTATCATCTCAAAAAAGGAAAAAAAATACTCCAGGGGTATCACTGTAGCCTATGACTCACTGGATGTGCAGAGACAACAGCTGAACATTCCTCAGGAAGGGTTTCCACCAAGAGGGGCAGAGGGGGCATTTCCACAGAGGGTGCTGGTTACCTTGGGCCCGGGCAGCCCGGGAATGCCGATGCCAGGGGGGCCTGCCTGCCCTTTCTCTCCCTTTGAGCCTTTCTCTCCAGGTAGTCCAGGGAGCCCCTGCTGGCCTGGGATGCCAGGCACACCTTTTTCTCCAGGCGTTCCTGCAAGTACAGACCATAACTAGAACGAGGGACTAGCCGGTGCTAGGGTTAGAAATGACAAAGCACCTTGACAAGAATGAGGTGACAGAACTTGGGCCTCTTCATTTGTCAACCTGAAAACCATTTGGTCAGCTGTCAGCCACCCCGGTCACAGCAGGGCCACCCTAGGAAAATTCCTCCTGTCCTCCAACAACCAGCATTTTACCAAGAGAGAGAAGTGCATGAACTTCTTAGAATATGTACCCTCTCGGCAGTATACGAAACGGCCCTTCAGTCCTCCATTACACGATCCACTCTCACTAACCCAGTCACCCCCAGGGCACAGGGGCAGCTGCAGTGGACACGCCCTCGGCTGGTGATGTGGTGTTGGGAGCCACGCTCACTTGTAAGCAGGCGTGACCTGCATGCTAGAGGTTTACCTTTCAGGTGATAGCAGCACCTGTAGAAACCTAGGAGAGGGCAGGGGGACAGACTTCCTGTCCTGACTTTCCCCTTTCTGGGCAAGTTCTGAGAAGTGTCACCACCCAGGCCTTCTCCCGTGTCCTTCTCTCTCCAATTGCTGTCACTACAGTGGACCCAATCGGCAAAGCACTAAGGCCGACTGGGACAGAAGGGTCCAGAGGATTCTTCTGAACTAGGGCAAAGGGCTCCAGAGGCGGGAGCTTCTGTAGCTGACAGACCTGGACGGAGAGCCAGATGCCCAGGACACACTAGCCAAGTGGGCAGCCACGCGGAGACTGTCAGAAACTGTTGTGCCCAGCCCATGTTTTGTTTTATTAAACAGCCACCCACCTGTCTGTACGCAGGAGTGAGCATGTTCATGCGTGTCAAAGACGCAGCTTCCCAGGTGGCGTACACCCCAGAGGGGAAGGATCTCATCTGCAGACACACCCTGAGTACCCTACACGCACACATGTTAGTAGATGCTCCTGGATGTGCATTACCTGGCAGGCCCATTCCACCTACAGACCCTTTGGGTCCAGGAAGTCCGGGAGCACCTGGGGTTCCACTTATGCCTGGGTCGCCCTTAGGTCCTACAATAAGATAGAGAATAGTCCAGCAGGCTGCCACCCGCAGGGAGGGGTGCTGGGAGACAGCTGGGCATGCCGGGAACCCAAGTGCCAGTGTACCTGGATGTCCGGGCTGCCCCACATGCCCGTCCTTTCCAGGCACTCCTGGGGTACCAGGATCTCCCCGAGATCCTTTTTCACCAGCTGGTCCAATTTGTCCTAGATATCACAGAAAAAAGCAACGATGACCCACATCTGCTGCTGGAAAAGCAAGTGGTCACAAGAAGTCGGGTGGGTTTGTGTCACTCATGGAGAAGCAGCGCTGCCCGCCCAGCTTGCCTTTCTCTCCTTGGTCACCCTTCTGTCCCTTCATGCTGCCCATGTCCACCTTGTCCATAGTTCCAGGCATGCCAGGGAGACCGACGTCCCCCTTGTCACCTTTGAAGCCAGGGTCTCCCCTGGGTCCCGAGGAACCTGGGAAGCCGGGGTCCCCTGCAGAGGAGAGAGAAGGCAGCAGTGAGGCGAGGCAGGCAGCTGAGGACTTGCGCTGGCGGGGAGAGTGGCTGCTGAGAAGGTAGGCAGGGCCAGTGACTCGCCCCGAAATGGCACCAAATGCTGAGCGTGCAGCACAGCACGCAAAAAATCTGAAGCCAAGCAAACGAACAGTCAAGCCATTTCCTAAACTTCATCAGTTGCTAGGAATGCTAATGTATTAAAACTCGGCTTACTGGTTTGGGTGATTTGCACTTTTTCACCTTCCTAAACATCTTTATCACCCCTGTCCATTTTGCCTTCAACATCTACACAATTATAGAGCGAATTTTCCTGTTCTACTGCATAGACGACTTTTTCTTTTTTTGACATGGGGTCTGGCTTTGTCACCCTGGGTAGAGTGCCGTTGTGTCAGCCTAGCTCACAGCAACCTCAAACTCTGGACTCAAGAGATCAGCCTGTCTCAGCCTCCCCAGTAGCTGGACTATAGGCCCCACAACAATGCCCAGCTGGGATTTCTATTTTCAGTAGAGATGAGGTCTCACTCTTGTTGAGACCGGTCTCAAACCCCTGAGCTCAACAAGTGATTACTTTTTTACCTTGTACTCAAAGTCAAATTTCTCTTTGAAAAAACTATTATGGGCCAATTTCAAATGATAAGAAAATAAATGAAAATTAGTAATTGTAAAGCTACCCCATTTGCTAATTTGATCCTAAGGACTGGCCTCTGTGCCCTGGCACAGGGCCCCCCTTTTATCAGACAGCATCTCAGCTGTGCTCAGATGTGCTCCCTTCCGAGGCCACCGGGCACTGTGCACCTGGATGCCCACTGGACAAGGGGTGCACCTCTCCCAGCCCCACTTGATCTTTCATCACCTCTCGAAATGAAACATAATTTAGACAATTTGAGAATTTCCCAAGGGGTGCCAAGAGAGACACAGATTCTCACCTTTTTCACCCGGTAATCCTGGAGAACCCAGTGGTCCCGGAGAGCCTGGCTGCCCAGGGGTCCCCATGACGCCCATCTCTCCCTTAGAACCTGTGGCCAGAGGGAAGGACCACAAAGAGAATGAAGCACAGCCTGTTTCCTCATCATCAAATGAGCCAGAAGTTTGAAAACCATTTACCTGGAAACCCAGGGATTCCAGGTGTCCCCTGCTGTCCAGGGAGGCCAGGGAGCCCCGACTGTCCTGTCAAGCCAGGAAGTCCTTGGACACCTTTATCTCCCTTAGGGCCTGGCATGTCCAGTCCGGGAAATCCAGGGAAACCCTTCTCTCCTTTTATTCCAGGAGGGCCTGAGGTTGGGTGAAATGCAAATAATTTTCAGCAGAATTTTACAACTCATTTTTCCTGTACCATTTTTCACTGATTGTTATACCCTATCCTCCCATCACCACCTGAGATCATTACTGTTAAAGTCAATGGTAGCTTCCAGACACAGACACACTTAGCTTAAACGGTCTATAATTTATTATGCCTCCCATGGAAAGATAATGTAAAAATGTCATTTTGATAAATTTTAGAAGTTACTGAATATACAACAACGGGAATATCTGTTTGGCACATAAACCAACCCCAGAGGGAGGAAAGCACAGAAATCTATGACTACATTTAAGCAAAAAAGCAAACCTAATTTTACAAACTAGAATTTACTTTTCTTCCCTTTAATTTCACAAATCATGTGAATCTCCCCTCATGCAGACTCCTGTGACACCTCTCACGCCATCATGAGCATGCTTTCGAGGAGGGGTAATTAATTCTAGAAGAAATGTCACTTCACCTGATGCCCCAGGGGGTCCCTGTCCTCCAGGGGGCCCCCTAACTCCAGGGGGGCCCACTCCTGGAGCTCCTGGAGATCCTGCAGGGCCCTGCAGTCCAGGAGGTCCCTGGTCACCTGGAGGAAAAAAACCGGGTGTCAGTTGCAGAAAACAGCAGACGCAACCCACTTACACAACAGGAATCATGAGCTCCAGCCTAGGATTTTCACCATTCATTCAACAAACATGCTCTGAACATACCTAGCAGGCGCTCTGGAAATGCCACAATAAACACGGCCAGCCTTGAAGAGTCTAGATTGATAGGCTCTGTAGGGAGTTACCTCTGATCCCCTGAAGCCCAGGGGGCCCGACTGCTCCATGTTCTCCAGGAACGCCTGGTGCCCCGATGTTGCCCTTCTCTCCAGGCGTGCCCGGAATGCCGGGAAGCCCTGGCAAGCCTTTGAGTCCTGGGAGACCAATTCCAGGCTCCCCCTGAAAATCCCCAAAGCACAGAGAAGCAAATTGACCAAAAACGTTGTCATAGTCACCCCTCTAAGGCTGACCACCTCCTTCAGTTGACCTAATTTTCATGGAGTGGACATGCACCACACGTACATATCGGTACGGTCGGCCCAGTCCCTTCTGGTGACCACCTCCATATAGTGACCAAGCCATTACAGCCCCTCGGTCACTATATGGAGGTCACCAACTTGCAGAGGTTCCACTGTGCTTTTATCAAGCCAGTGGCGTAAGTGGAGACTAGATACTGCCAATGCATTTAGTAGATACAACCCTTTTCAAAAGCTGGCAAACCCTCCTCACACCTATTATTTCCTTTCGATCTCATCACATGTCCTAAAGGTGGGTAATTTTTATTGTTTCATTTCACAGGGGAGGAAACCAAGCCTTCCACCAGGGCCCCTGACCTGAGCTTCTCTCCTTAGCTCTGCTGCCTGTGCCTGTGATGAAAGCTGACCCTACAAAACTGACCCGACGCCGACGAGGACCCGTGAGCAGCTAACTGAAAGCTTCCTAAGAGGTGGAAAGTTCCGTAGTGTTCGTAGACATGAAGGTTTCTAACTGAACTCACAGAACCACCCCAGGAATCCAGGGCGCCCACAAACACAGGAGACTGGGAATAAAGGGAGGACTTTGTGGAGCCAGGGCACACATGGGCAGCCTCGGTTCAGTGGCCACCTGGAGTCGTCAGAAGCACAAGGAAGTGGACATGAGATCACAGTCTCCACTCTGCAGGTGACACGCCCAGGTCAGGGTGCATGGACACGGGTGTCGGTAACTACTCTCCATGTCCCAGTAGAAAATTGGCAAAAGGAAGGAAACACATCCAAAGGATTCTTGGGAAAGCACGGTATTTTAAATCACAAATCAAATCCTGACTCCAACTCTGTCTGGCATTCACTAATTCCCGAGCCTCCTGTGTTTAAAGTGATCCATGTGCCACCAGAGTAACTAAATTTTCAAATCAAATGTAGATTATAAAGGGAAGTTGGTGCATGTTGTATGAAGACAGACTTCCAGAACCTTCTCTCCAGGCTCTGCCAGGCAGAGGAGGCACTGTGATGCCAGAACTTTCTCTGGAAGAAGCTCCCGGGACCAGAGACACATGTCCTCTCCTGATAGAGAGGGAGCCAGGGACACATGTCCTCTCCTGATAGAGGGAGCCACCCACCTGCTTCTTCCTTGGCAAGGTCATCTATCGCCCTAGGCCCTTTCTCCCACTTAGCACCAACACCTTCCAGCAATTTCGCATCCATTCCTCATAACAGATCAGGAAAGGATGGGGCAGGGAAGCTGCAGCCTCAAGGTTGTGGCCCTACAGATCCCCGAGTGCGGTCCTTCCACTGAATTCAAACTTCACAGAACTGAAATCTGGACCAGTGACAAGGCCTCCCATGGGGACCCAGCTGGCCCCACCCCACTCATTTAATGGCCACTCACACTTGCTGAGCAGAATTTCAAGTACAGGCAAGTTGGCAGAGGAATATTTGGGGGCAAAGAGACCCCTAAAGTCACACTAGTCCAGTGTTCTCAAGCTGGAGCTCCTCTGCCCCCAGGTGACATCTCCCATCATCTGGAGTATTTTCAGTGGGTGCTCTCTTGATGTGCCACGGATAGAGGCCACAATGCCGCTGCAAAGGCCGTACCAGGCATACGTGACCCCACAGAAGGGAGTTGTGCACCCAGAATGCCCACGTGCCAAGGCTGAGGACCCTGTACTCTGAGAAACATCCCCCACAACCAGGCTGGGTGTGGTTTCTTTATGACAGAGGCTTTAGAGAGCTTTCCTCTGTCGCTAACTGTGAGAAACGTATTTTGCAATGAGGTGCAGCACATACCCCTGCCAGGACAGCTAATCAAGTTTCCTGAGCCTGAAACAAACGTCTCCCCCCGGAACATTCACTGCCATGTACCGTGCATGCTGGGACTTTCTACTCTGTGCCATCGCACTGGAACACAAAGCATGCCGGTCAGCGTATCTGTGAGATTAATAACCCACGTCTAATGTGTCCAATTAATAAAAAAGGACGAGGGGGAGACAGCAATCCAGGCAATGTCTGCACCCACCTTCTGGCCCTGCAAACCTGGGCTGCCAGGTAAGCCATTAAATCCGGGGCGGCCTGGGCTCCCAGGAGGTCCCACATCTCCAGGTAAGCCATCAACACCTGTTTGAAAGAGTCAAAACAATGGTCCCAGTTACAACGCCACTCCCCACTTGTCCTGCCCTTTGAGAGTGGCTCTGAGTGTCCAGGCGAACCCAGCCACCCCACACCTGCCCCCTCTTCTCTCTCAGGACAATTCCCTCCTACCCTTCTTTTCTGTTCTCACCAAGCTTTTTTTTCCTGCCCTGCTCCCCAGTAGGAACAATGTTGGCATTTGCAGGCTGAGAAGGGCACTCTGGACTCCCCACTCAGGGTGTGACCCCAGGGGCCATAGCATCATTGTCCCCTCATGAAAAATGCAGGCTACACAGATCTGCTAAGTCCTGCTTTTTAACAAGATCACAGGTGATCTGTGGACGTGGTCAAGTTTGAAGAACACTTCAGACCACTGGCTATCAACTAGGGGTCACCTAGGACATCTGACAACTGTCTGGCCCTGCCCCCAGAGGCTCTGATGGGCTTTGATTCATTTATTTTTAGAGATGGGGCTCACTATGTTGCCCCAGGTTGGCCTTGAACTTCTGGGCTCAACAAATCCTCCTACCTCAGTCTCCAAGCAGCTGAAACCACAGTTATGAGCCACTGGGCCCTGCCCTGAGCAGCTTTTTAGCAGATACCCACATGGTGCTGCTGGGCAGTGAAGTTGGCAACCTTGGGTTTAGATCCTCTACATGTGACGCTCAGGTCTCCCCCAGATTTGGTGACTCAGAAGCTAGCAGAGGCAAGGCCTGACTTGTACATGCTGAGGGCAGCAGAGATGGGGTCTCGCGGGGAGAGCACCCCGCCTCCCACCCACACCGCATCACCAAGCAACTCGTGTGGTGGGAGCCACGGGCTTGGCAAGGAAGCCCTCCATGACAAAAGTGGCAGGGACACTCCCGTGGGACGTGGTGGGTCCCTGGGCACCTTCTTGAGCACAGAGGGTTTGCTGCCCCTGGGCCGGGCAGAAGTGGCCTCATGTGTGTGGGCATCACCCTCCTCTCAGTGGAAGAGGTGCTGTCCCCAGTTCTCCAAGCACAAGTCTGCACTAGAGTGTGACATAGAGCTCTAGACACAGGCCTGGGAGCTGGGGACTGGTGGACAAAGGTGTGCTGTATGAGGACCAACTTCCTTACACCACACCCCTCTGCGTGTGCTCACAGCACCTTCTTCTCAGCCCTGGAGCCAAGGTCTGCCATGATTAAGTCTCTTAACCCAGGTCTACCTGCCAAACAAGGAGACCTGAGCAAAGAGAGAGGCAAAGCTGCCCTCTTTACTTTGTGTTTTCAGAGGGAAATGACGGTCCTGAAAGGCCAGCGCCCTGTGGGGACCCCAGCTGGGGTCTTTCCCCAGGAGCACAGCCCCCACCCTCTGACTCCCACACCCACCCTGGCCCACCTGCAGGCTGTTCATCTTCATGTTTGGTGACAGCAGACCCCTGCCCCTTCAAGGGCGGCCTTTACACAGCGTGCCGCCGCGCCAGGCAGCCCCCCGTCTGAGCGCCCCATTCTTCTCAATTATACCTCTCTTCAAGGCACGTGACACATTAAGTGACTGAAATCCCTGTGCTGGAAACGCTTTTAAAAGCCCCAGTCACCGACAAAGCAGGGTCACCGACTGGTGCGATTTTTATCATATGCTCCCTCCTCTGTCCCCACTGACTCGTGGGTTGTTTTTATTACATGTCAGCCTCCTCTCTGTCCCCATGGCTCCATGGGAGGATGCAAGGGGCAGGGTTTATGCTGCAGGTTTACCTTTGGGGCCAGGGGGCCCTGGAAATCCGACGCCCGGCTGGCCTACAGAGCCCTTCTCTCCTGGGAGGCCTGGCCTTCCTGGGGTTCCAGGAAAGCCTCGGTCACCTGTTGTGAGAAAACCAAGGGTCAGCCTGAGAAAAACATGAGGAAGCTCCTGCTGCGCCCAGACCAGCTGGAATTCCCACAGTACCTTGAGGCCCTTGGAATCCTGGAGAGCCCGGGAGTCCTTCCGCTCCAGGAGGCCCGGGTAGGGGAACTACTTTTCCTGCTTCACCCTTAGGACCTAAGGAGGAAGAGCAAAGACGCTCGGCCTGCAGCTTCTGCATGCGCCCAGAGAGCCTACTGTCTACACATCCCATCTCTTCCCTCTGCTTTTCTAGAATCTTCCAGAGAGCCACTTTTCTCCTCAAAATGTATGCCCCAAATGATTGAGATGTCTGTTTGACACAGAATTCCTTAAGGGTCAGCATCAGTCATGAAAAACCTAAATACAAAACGGGCGGCCTTGGGTGGTGTCTCAGTGAGCCGGCCTGGAGCAGTCAGAACAGCCCTACTCTTCTCTCTGGATTTATCCCTCAAACGCTAAGCTGCTCTGAGCCTGACCAAAATCATCTTCAATTGGCAGTAAGTCACCCAAATAACATGATAACTGTTACCAGCAACAGTGCAGCTGACTGTGCTCCCAGCAGCAGCTCAGGGAACCACCCCCTATTCCCCAGCCAGGCCTTGCAGGCCCCACTGCCCAGGCACCACACCGGGGACAGCCATGGGGGGTCAGGCCTGGGAGAGCCACAGGGGGCCAGGCCTGGGAGAGCCACTAGGGGTCAGGCCTGGGAGAGACACTGGCGGTCAGGGCTGAGAGAGCCACTGGGCATCAGGACTGGGAGAGCCACTGAGGGTCAGGGCTGGGAGAGCCACTGGGCGTCAGGGCTGGGAGAGCCACTGGGGGTCAGGGCTGGGAGAGCCACTGGGGGTCAGGCCTGGGAGAGACACTGGGCGTCAGGGCTGGGAGAGACACTGGGGGTCAGGGCTGGGAGACACCTTGCGGGTCAGGGCTGGGAGAGCCACTAGGGGTCAGGCCTGGGAGAGACACTGGGGGTCAGGGCTGGGAGACACCTTGCGGGTCATGCCTGGGAGAGACACTGGGAGTCAGGGCTGGGAGAGCCAATGGGGGTCAGGGCTGGGAAGCCAATGGGGGGTCAGGGCTGGGAGAGACACTGGGGGTCAGGCTTTAGCCATTAAGACAGAACCATGGGTCACCTACAAGAACATGTGCCCTGAGTCTCCACAAGCCATGTGGGAATTGCAGAGAGTGGGGCCTCTCAGAGCCTCAGCACACTCTTCAGCTATAGACTGTGGGAAACCCACTGAGCAGGCCTAGAAACATCTGCCACCGGCCTCTCCCTGGGAACAGGCTTTGACGGCCATCAAAGCTACACACAACTCTGGCAGATCAGAGGTTGACCTTCCAGTCTTAAAGCCAACTGGGCCTGGGGCAAGGAGCCCTCCATTCCATGGACATGGTCAGCCCCGCCTCTGCAGTCCTCCTGCAGGCCCCTGCTGCCCTTGTGCTGTGAGGACATATCTGTGCATGCCCTATTTGGCTTTTCTAATGGTAGTTTCTGGCCAAAAAGAAAGTCTAACTCCTTTCTACAGCTCTGAGGACCTCCAGATGCCATGCACATTGGTCAGGTATATGTGGAGTGTCGAACGGCGTCCCTTGCCAAGTGTCACCCTGCTGTGACAGGTCAGACAGGAGGCATGCCTGGGACCCTTGCTAGACAAAGAACAATTATCAGTGGGGCCATACAGTGTGACGTACTCCGTGACTAAACAGAATGAGGGTAAGCAGCGACACCTAAGAACTCGGCACTTGCACCTCCAATGAAGAACGGCTGATACTTCCTATGCTGGAGGCTCACGGCCTTACCTTATCTTAATAAGGAAACAGGAATCGGCCCCAGCCGAGACAGCCACGGTGACTGGGAGGAGCAGCTTAGTTGCCGGGGCGTGATGTAATCACCCCAGAGCCTTTCTTGCTGGGTATTCTGTCTCCCAGCTACTGAGTTACTGTGTTTTTCAAAGTTTACACATCTTAATCACCCTAAGTCCTTTCATTCACTTTTACAGCTTTTAAAAAATGTCCTAGGAATGCACCTTACTCCCTCCTCCCCACACCAGCCATTCTCACCCCAAGGTTTTCTGGAGAATTGGGTGTCTACTGGGAATCGCAGTCCAGTAGTCAACTATCAAGCACCTGCTGCATGCAAGGCCCAAGGCCACAGCCCTTTCTACTCTGGCTCTGATAATATGGGACTTGCTAGGAAACCTCTGGGCACACTGCAGGAGGGCAGGGACCAAGCCTGTCTGTTTGCCATCTCTTGTCGGTGTTCAGCATCATGCTGGCCCACAAACCACTCAAAAAACAGCCAGCAGCTAACTGTAACCAACATGGAATTAAACTGCCATCGTGACACAGCTTCTGTGTGTCAGCTTCTGTGTGTCAGCAGAGGTCACATCGCCTGGTACGCACAGAAGCCAAGATGCGCAGCTCATTCGGGAAAAACAGAAAGTCTGAGAGGAAGAAACGGCCTTAGTCTGATGTCACTTCACAAGGCTGACTCTGGCTGGCACATGCTGCCTGCTTATTTATAAGGAAAGTCGTCCACAAATTTGCACGGTTTGGGGGCAGTGCCTGCACATCACTTGGCCCATCTTGGGGTGGGGAGCCTGTTTTCTTAAAATCTTCTAATTTCAAGATTGCTATTGTTTAAGCACCAAAGGAGGTAAGAAAAACTTTGTCTTCCGCTGCTGTACCCCTTGTAATACAAGGATTTGTTCTGTAAAACTTGGAATCAGTCAAAAAGACGTAGACGGCCACATCTGACCTTAAGGGTGCAGGTTCCCCACCCCCGCATGGCACCTGCTTCCTGGGAGATCAGCGGCGGAGCACACACCCCTTGAGGTGCTCAGGCCTTACCTGGCAGGCCTGGGGACCCAGGGCTCCCGGGAAAGCCTGCTTGTCCTTTGTCACCAATGGGGCCGATGGGACCAAACCCTGGAGGCCCAGGTAGGCCGATGTCACCACGACTGCCGGGAAATCCTACTCCTCCAGGGGGACCACGTTCTCCTTTCAATCCTATGGAACCCTGATGGGGAAAGAGGGAGAAGGTTATCAGCAGACACACTGGCACCCCGTCCCGGTCACATTCTTCTGCCATTACAGTAAATGAATCCCAGCTTAACTGCTCACCTGAACAACCCCCCCGGGTAGGTCACCTCAGTTAATAAGTGACACCAGCATTCTTTCCCCTCAACTGGGCAAACATTCTCCCTCCCTCAACCTACTCAGGGAGATATGCGAGATAGTAAGAGGTTTCTATCTGGAATCTTCTTTTAAACAGTAACACGAATACCCCCAAGTTTGGATTTCACCTCCTGCACAAGGTGAAAAGATATGAATACATGTCTGCATTGTTTCCCCAAACGCAGCTGGAGAGACCGGCCTGTTATCATCTGTGTACCTCCAGGGCGTCCACACCCAGGTATACAGACCCAAGTTGCTCCGTGAACCATGAAACAAGTTCACTGCATGCATCCCCATCCAAATAAAAATACATAGTTTATTCTTTGTATACTCAACATTTGTAAAATTCAAGTTCAAAGTCTGGAAATGAACATACCGGGGAGCCTTTGGGGCCGGGAAGACCTGGATGGCCATCTCTTCCGGGAGACCCGGCTCTCCCTGGCATGCCGGGCTGGCCTGGAAAACCAGGGTCTCCTTTGTCCCCTTTGAGCCGCAAGTCAAAATAAATCTCTCCAGGCTCTCCCTTGGCTCCGGGCTGGCCCATCAGCCCTGGTGCACCTGGTGGGCCCTGCAAGAACAAAGTGTTGTGATGCCATAGGGCGGCCATCCCAACGCACCAGTGATAGCAGCACAGGCAACAAGGCTCTCGGGAGCCGCCTTCTTGAAAACGGTCACTTCATTGGATTTCACCATTCTTTTTCTAGGAACAAGCCAGTAAGTTTGTGACAAAGCCCTGATGGGTTACATTTCTTACATTTTTCTGAAAACCCTCATTTTTATTAGACATTCCAAACAGAGGTGAGGGCAGGCCAGGGGGTGCTGGCATGGCCTTCGGCATTCAGCTCTTTGAATGGCCTCAGGTGACTCTTTCTTTCCCTGACCACTCTTATCAGTCCCGGTCGGGCCAGCACCTGTCAGGAGGTGCTGACATGGCAGGCAGAGATGGCTTCAGAGTGCAGGTGGCAGTGGGAGCACAGGAGGGTGAGGACAGCCGCAGCTCTGCAAGTCTGGCCATCCCTGACACAGGGCAGCTTTCCTTTTATGCTCAGGCCCCAAATTTCAGAAGAGAAAGAACTTCCAGGGCAGCAGCGAGAGAAGACAGTGGGAAGGGAGAATGGGCCACTCCAAGGGCAGCTATTTGGGAGCCAGAAGAGCTGAATGGGCCCTCCCCAGAGACACAGGCTGGGCTGTGTTTCAGTTCCTGGAAAGAAAAATCTGCCAGGCACTCGCGCCCACCGGACATTTCTGAGGATCCTGAGAAGCCGGGATCACAGAGAAAACAGAGAAAAGCGTTTCGAATCCCTGCTCCCGTGTCCTATTCTCCAGGGCCTGGGAAAGGCATCTTCAGACTCCCTGCTGACAGGACAGAAGCTAAACTCTAATACAACTCCTTTGATCTGGATTCCTTTCCATAAACTCCTCCCAAAGGCTCTTAGATACATGTGAATCACAGGAGTGCACAAGTAATACAGACTTGTCGAGGAAAGGGCCGGACGGCAAGGAGAGCCCAGCATCTGCACAACCGTTAGATTCTACAGGCAGCGACTGTGCATTAGGCACCTGCTGCTCTGTACGTGTCACCTCTGATCTGTATTACACCTGCCAGGAAAACACCAAAACCAGAACTCAGCAGAGGGAGACGTGGACACTCCACAAGTCAGAGGCGCTGGGGCTGGGTACCATGTCTGCATTTCTGCTGCAAAGCCTGTGCTTTATGGCCACACCCATTGGTACTAACTGCCCTGTGAGGCTGAGCTTGGGAAAGTTCTGTGCCCTGCTCTAAGTCAGACAAGGGGCTGGTTTGGGTCTAACCTACATGGGACTGACTTATTCTCATGCCCACATTGCTTTCTTAGAGCTGAAAGAATGCAGGCTGACGAGGAGGGCAGACCCCCTCCCTAAGCTGACTAAGATACACTGACTCCCAGAAACACAGCCAACACCAGCCAAGGCTTCTAGCAGTCTGGCAAGAGTCAAAGCGACTCTCTGCACTGCTCAATATTAGTTAGAAATTTAAATGAGGTAACACAGAATCCAATTCTTTGGTCTCACTAATCACATTTCGAGGGCTTAATAGCCATCTTGGGCCAGTGGGTGTCAGATGGAGCATCACGGGAGAATGTTCTCCCACACGGCCACAGCTGGCCTGAGCTGGCCTGCACTAGAATGTCCCTTAACCCGAGACACTACCCTGGCTCTACTCAGGAACGGTGCGAGACCCAAGAATGGCAACAAATTATTTCCACAAGCCACCTGCCAGAGACTTCAGGAGAGAGTTACAGAGAATTCAGTGCTTTGTTGAAAAGCGCTGTGGTACTTTTAAACGATTTATCTTGACTTGATATTGGCTCCTCAGCATCCTTAATGCTCCTGCAGGAAGGCCCCCCTGTCTGCACAGTTCACCGTCTAGTACATGTGCAGTCCTCCTTCTAGAAACTTCCCTGCTCATGACAACGTGTTTGTAGATCTCTCTGTCCACTTGTATCTAAGGACTTTGAGGGCAAGGCCAAACTTTCTTTCTACCCTTGATGTCTGCAACCAAGACGACTCTGGAGGACGTGTCTGCTGAACTGGCAATATTCACCAATAAAAACGCATCCTGTGAGAAATTATAACCAACGTGTGTTCTTCTCAACCCGAAAGCATCCGTTATTCTGTGATGATTATTCGTGGCCTAAAAACAAAGCTTTCCGATACTACAGATCAGGTGAGAAAGCGTAAGCCTTTATTTCCCCATCATTCTACTGAAGGGAGAAATCTAGATTTTTAAAACAGTGACCCTGGTGACCCAAGGACATCTCACATGGTTTCTTCACCACAGAATTTCCTAACCCTAAATGGTTCAAAGGTGTTTTGATTCAGATCCCTTAAGATAAATGCTGAGGAAGCAAATACCGCCTTGAAAATGTAGCCCTACTCCTCCCAGCAACCCCAATCCTTGAAACAGGCTCAGACGGACTTAGGTTTCTCACCTCCCTCAGGGTCAGCCTCATGCAATTGCATCCTTTCCCAAAACCAAAAACACTCAGCTTTCGAAAGGAGATGTCCCAGATGGTCACAGGCTGACCCTGCGGCTGTCTAAGCTGCCATTTCTTCACTTCGGCCAGCTGCCCAACGGGCTCTGTGGGCTCTCAAGCCTCTTTCAGCCTCCAGCCAAATTCGGAATCAGAGAACCTCATTTGTGAGCTGGTTAAATCATGGAATTATGACATAGCTTCAAATAAAAGAACAAGGGCGACCTTTTCATTCAGTTATTTACCCATAACCCCAGGTCTAGAGCCTGGACGCAGAGAGAGCAGAGTTTTGCTGCGTCTTACTTTTCCTTATTGTAACTTCTCCTCGGGGTCTTTCTCACTCCTTCTACCCCCTTTTCCCATTTTTATCAGATTTAAGGTGTGGGGGTGGGTGTCTGGATGGAGTTCCAGCCAGATGGGGCAGGAAGTCCACCAGGAAAGCCAGGGAGATAAAGGCAGTGGGCAGAGGTCAGTTAAAAGCCTCTTTTCTGCTTCCCAGGTACAGTCAGCGCTTCCCACTTATTTGAACTCCTAATTTATTTAGAAAAATTTTAAACAATTGCAACTTGCAGCCCAGCTCTCCAGACACCAGGGAAGCTCTGGAAAGCAGAATCCCAGATGTAACTTCAAAAGGAGAAAACGTGCGCTGAATCCCAGCGGCTTCGTTCCTGTTTCCACCAACTCCTTCCCTGGCCCTCCTTCACGGACGCTTCCAGCAGTATCTTAAAAAGTTTAAAAACCTGGGAAGACTCACACCTTGGGTCTTCCCCTTGGCCAGAGGCGCTGGTGCTTTTTACTCCTTCTGCGTTCCTTTCTGTCTAATAAAATCCTGTCTTACCACTGCAAAAAATTTTTTTAATTTGAAGAACGACATCAGAAAAGGATCATGCTAACGATTTGACTTTCACTTTCTGACAAAAAGAAAAAAGAGGAAAAGGTAATGAAAGGAATTATGAGAGCGTACAAAAAGCTTAGAAGAATAAAGAGACACAACCTCAAGAGGAGCGGTGTGCCACAGGCCTGACAGCTTCAAACGCAGACCCATCACGTGAGATAGAATCGCATCCGCCAAGAGTCTTTCTTCTCTTCTATGTAATGGCTTCTTTTAAAACCAACTAGGAAAGCTAAGAAGCTGGTATTTTTTTAACTGAAAAGTTTCACGTTGGTGTGTTTGAGATTTAAAATAAAGATCTTATACGATGGGCCTGGTGATGGGAATTTTCAAAATACCTATCTGTAGGAAGAATGAAAATATATTTCACATCCCTGGAAGGAAATGGGTCACTTTTCCTTGATTTGTCTGTAGAAACCGTTTACGGTGAACCTCCTTGCTAACAGGTTTTGTATGACCTGGTGCAATGCTACCAGCAATGGTAATGCAGAGAGACAGCTCGCCTCTGCAGAGAGGTGACTCTTGTGACAATGTTTGTTTCAAGAAATCCCTGAGGCCCTGCAGAAGGACACTTCCTCCTCCAGCTGCACCTGAACACAGGTGAGCAACCGTGTTCTCGCTCTGCGAGAAGAACGGCGGCTGGGTGTCGGGGTCTGGGTTTAACAGCCTTGCCTGTTCTTCGGGGACAAGGGTCACAGGTGGTCATCCTAGGATGCTTAACACAGTTAAGCTTGACCAGCTCCTGAGGAAGATGGAAGCCATATTTGCAAGTGCAAAAATGTACAACTCTTGTTGATTTGGGTTTTGTGTGTGTGTGTGTGTGGCAACTTCTGCTGTGCACATGAACTTAGGCAGAGCTACTTACAGGCAGTCCTCCAAGACCATCCCTGCCAGGTGAACCTCGGTCGCCCTTGGCCCCCGGCTGTCCTGGGAAACCTTTTGTAAGAGACAGGGAAAAACAGCAGCACAGCATTCATTAGACACTTCTTCAAACCCCTTTTTATTCTTTCAAGATTCAAGAGCACAAAAGCCTCCACCTGAAGTGAACGAATGTTTGAAAACTAGCAATGAATGATGAGCCAGAGATGGGGTCTGATCTGAATGGGCAAGTGACCCAGAGGCAGCCTGCTGCCTCCCCCCACCCCCCACCACCACCACCACTTTAAAGAAAAACTTAAATTCTGGTCACTTCTTTTGAGATAACTGAGTTTGTTATCTCAGGTAGCTGAACGTACTATCATTCTGCTATCTACCCTTCTGTTAGGAAATCTTTACAATCCCCAAATTCATAGGCCACCTCGATAATTTAGAACAATGTGGACAAATCCTGGAAGTACGGCTTAAAATTCTTCTTATGATGTTCTAGTTGTGTACAGAAGATAGTTCCGGGTGGGGTAAGCTCTGTCTCCCTCTGAAGGTGCTAGTACGCGGAAGACAATTTGGACCCGGCCCTTTCACATTTGGGGTCTTACCTATTTCTCCTGGGGGTCCCTGTGCTCCAGGGGGACCACGGAGTCCTGTTGTGTCACAGATGAGGCAACTGTCTCCTTTCTGACCTGAAGAGGGAGCCACAGGGGTGCTTGTATGTGGGGAGAGGTCTACCAGCAGGGGGCTGAGGGTCAGCAGGGGGCAGGTCTGCCCTCGGGAGTTTTCTACTCAGATGCCCTTCCCAGGGTGCTTCCGGACCACCCTCCCTCTGCTAATGGGTGGGAACGGCCATCATGTGCGTGTCCCCCTCCGGGTCAGTGAAGGAGACCGTGCCTTCAGCACTGTTGCGTGTGACCACTGGGGCCTAATTTAAAGATTCCTGTCCTTCTAGCAAAAGGACGGGGCCTGCCTCACTAAAGGTGGTCCAGAAATTCAGCTTTGCTGTTCAGCCTGAAAATAGTTAACCACTGTCATTTTGCCTCTAATTCTAAAGCTTCCTGCCCTTTTCTCTTCCATGCCGCAGCTTTTACTGAGCCGTATGTAGACCCCGTGGACTTTACTGGTTGATGGACGGTCAACGTGAAGGCAGGAACAAACATCCCTGACACCAGGACAGAAGGAGGAGAGGGGACCGCAGCGCTGAAGGTCGGAGGCACGCCCTTCCCTGGGGGCCCCATGGGGTGCCTTAGACATCACTGTGTTTTACACCGTAAAATGTCCAGTTTCCAGGCACAAACTGGTGCAGCAGAAAGCAAAACATGCTCGTGGAGAAGCCCACAGGGGGAGCGCACTGCACGTCCCTGGGTGAGTCACCCCTCTGGCCCAGCAGCCCCACTACCCCCGTCAGAAGGGAAACAGGCCAGTGCAGGAGGTTATGTCCCCAAAGTGTGGATGAAGGAGCCCATCGGTGGACGGCCACGATGCAGCTCAGCTGAGAACCTGCTAAATGCTGGGCACTGGGGGCTCCGTGGTCTGTCTGCTCTGAAGACTCGAGGTGGGTGGGGACACAGCGTGACTTGGCAGGCTGATAGCGCTGGAGCAATGGTCTGAAGACACAGGAAGAGAGCCTCTGCTCCCAGGACTCGGGGAGGGATAAACACAATTTCAGAGGGTATTGAGTCCATCACAGAAAACACTATGTGCTAGTAACTCCCTGGAGACCAAATGGCAATGGCCGCCGGTCAGTCACTGCATGAAGACTCCGAGACTACTGTGGGGCTGTCAAAATTCTGAGCTGTTAGCCAAAACTGTTTTCGTTCAGCATTTGTGTTTAAAGGCTGAAATTCTTTACAATCCAAAGGCAGACATGGCACATGATGAGGTTGAATTGGGGGGTCGGGTCCTCTTGTCCTCCTCCCGATTATTAACAGACACATAAATATTGCACTATCTATTGTTCCGTCCAGTCTGAGACAGGACCGTTGATGTGGTGATAACACACCTGTCCCCAGCATGGCTGAAGACATCAGTATGGATTCCGGGTTGGTGTTACAGTGAATACTTGAAAAGAGTGAAAATGACATGGAGAACCAAGGGCACAGTCAGTTAATCCCTTGACAGCACATTTGCTCACACTGATCACACAGTCACTGGGCAAAGAGTGGACACTCAGGCACAGATCTGGGCCTGGCTCTGACTGAAGAGTGTGCAATGTTTGATAATGGAGCTCTCGGCGTCTGGAAGAACAAGCTGTGGCAACCAGGAGGCAGGACCGCAGCGCTGAAGGCTGGGGACACGCCTTTCCCCGGGGGGCCCCCTGTCTCAGAGTTTAACATCCATATTGGCAAGAATGAGTTCACGGTGCGGGGAGGGAGAAAGAGCAGCAGCTGGGACTTCCAGGGCTCAATCTCCACCCTTCCCTCCTGGACCATCAGGACAGTCTCACCTGAGCTGTAGGAGGATACCCATCTAGGGAGGGATTGTGAGGGGACCTCTAGGGACAGGGAGAATACTCAGCCTACCTAACCTGACTCCAGAGCCAGCAAGTGTGTGGGGAAAACCAGCCCTGTGCACAGACACAGTTGCCATTTAAAATAAACAAACAACTCTTACCTTTCTCTCCAACTTCACCTGACAAGCCCGGCTGCCCTGGAGTTCCAGGGGGACCCTGGTCACCTGGAGGTCCAGGCTGACACTCCACAATCCCATCTGAAATTGAGTTTGAAAAGTTATAGAATCACAGCTAGATGTTTTTACCCTCTCTTAATTCAATCGGTATTATTTTAAAAAACATTTTAGGCTATTTGATAAGTATTAGAAATACAACTTGAGTTTGCTTCCCAATAATCAATCCGAGGAGAATAACTTGCAAAGAGCCATCAGCGCAGGCGCCACATCACCCCACACCAGCGTGCCAGCGGGCGTCTCAAATGCTAAAGCGTCCTTCAGTCCACTGCCGGGTCGTCCCACCTGGTGAGACAGACTACAACTAAGAGACCTGGGGCTCAAAAACGTTGCCATGTGTCCCTGGCCACGCATCTGTTAAGTCAAAGCGCAGGGAGACCAGAACAATTCTATCCCTTTTTTTCCCTAAGCAAACGTACAATGAAGTGATCATTATTCCAGAGATGCAGACTCTCCACGAGGAAATGCCTCACCGTTCACATTCAATTCTGAGCATCCTTTACGTAAAGAGTCATGAAAATGAATGGCAGTAATGCAAATTCCATGTATCTGGGTTCTTGTAAAAAGAAATACGTATTGTTTTAGAGTTTGGATACACCCTGTGATGGAGGATTTTATATTTCCTTCCCCAGCATCTTTAAAGAACAAGACGGAGTGAACAGTTTAACAAAGAGCATTTCTGCCCGGCGTTCCCCCCAGGCCATATAGCCCTTCCAATGGAGTGGAAGCCGCCCCCACTGGCAGGGTCTTCTCACGACAGACAGACTTAGGGACAGAGACCCCACAGCAGTCACCAGACAATAGAAGGGGTCTGGGGTGGGGCCCCCTCTGCTTGGATGCATCTACCAGGGTCAACTTTCCACCCACCCCCGGCAGAGAAAGACTGTCTGCAGCAAGTGACGCCTCCCTGCTTACAGCCGGATTTCAGGTGCATAAGAGTCACTGTCAGGGAGGAGCCTAGCAGCTCCTGTTTTGCTTATTTGTGCTTCTAGAGCATCTCCGGACAATCACAGGTGAGGAAGCCTGAGCTGGGGACGGCCAGCTGTCCCTACAGCCAGGGCCTCAGACCTGGTCCTATCACCTCCTGTCCTCCTGGACTCCAGGTGCCCTCTGACCTCTGTGCCATGAAGACTGTCCATCTTAGGCAAAGTGGACTCTGTTTTTTCCTTCAAAGAGCAGGCCCTGATTACTTAACTCTAAAGAATCCAGACATCCCAGCCCTGTAAGCCTCGGGTATATTAATCCCCTGACTCTGGGAACGCAGGCTCATGAATGTCGATGGGCTTATAATTACTGCATTCCTTTTCCAGAACATACTTCCTGCCTGCTTCATCTCAACCAGAATCCCTTTGAGTCTCTCATAAAAAAACAATGGCACGTCCTCACTAAAGTCAACTTAAGATAATGTCAGATCTAAAGCAGGAACACAGTGGCATCTCCAGGAGTTCTGAGTGCAGGTGCAGAGTCCACACTAAGCCAGGCCTGCTGTGGACAGTCCCTGCTGGCTCAGATAGCTTCATATGGGCCGTGACCATGGGGACAGGGACACAGAAGCCAAAATGGGACACAGAAATCTCTGCATTGCACCGTTTATGTCAGGGGTCCTCAAACAGCAACAGCTTTAAAATAAAGCATCTTTAACGTGTGCTATAAATCTGAACAAAAATCACTGGTCTAAATTGTCACTTAATACTCTGTGGCTGGGAACTACTTAATTTACAGTGACTACCAAAGGCAACCTGGAAATGGAAGGGCAGATAGGACAACGTGTTCAGCCAACACACTTCACTCAGTTAACAACACTGTAAAGTTCAGATTCTGGTCCTTGCAATAATACAAATATCAAAGAAAATGCCCCTTTCCAGGATTTCCCCCACTGCCTCTTCCCCTTTCTGGAACAGTCCCGCCCCCCTCCCCCACCCTCACCCCCGCACACACACCACCTGCTGAGGCTTATCCTCTGCACCCGCCACCACCTCCATTCCAGGAGACTCACTATCTCTCTGGCTCATTCCTGTCTCCCTACTGAATGCATGTACCAGGACGGCACGACGCATGGTGAGTCTGGTCAGCTTTCTCACTGCTCCTAGAACAGGGCCTGGAGTACTGAAAGCACCCCCATCCTTGTTGGATGAATCTGGAGGCCAGAGGTCCCCCCCAGTGTGCTCACAACCTTGTCTCAGACGTACAGAGTAAAGTGACTTTGGACTGGGTATCCCCAGGATTTAAATATTCCATCTGCATTGTCAACGTCTTGAAAAATCACTAGAGAAGTCGAGAAAGTCCCATAAGCTCTATCCTTTTACCACCCAAATTCACCTGGAACCAGTGGTCTCGTCATGGCCTTGTCTGCTACCCTGTGGCAGCCTCGTCCATATAGCAGTGTGTCTGAATTCTAGCTCTGAAACTTCCCTGGTGTTCAGAGCCCATTCATCCTCCTCTGATCAGCCACTGCCAGGACCTGAGCCCAGATGCTCCCCACCACTGCCAGGACCTGCACCCAAGTGTTCCCCACCACCCTCAGGACCTGAGCTCTGGTGCTCCCCACCACTCCCAAGACCTGAGCTCAGGTGCTCCACACCACCCTCAGGACCTGCCCCCTAGTGCTCCCCACCACCACCAGGATCTGAGCCCAAATGCTCCCTACTACCCTCAGGACCCAAGCTCCAGTGCTCCCCACCACTCCCAAGACCTGAGCCCAGGTGGTCCTCACCATCCCAGGACCTGAGCTCAGGTGCTCTCCACCACTCCCAGGACCTGAGCCCAGGTTTTCCCCACCACCCCCAGGACCTGAGCTCTGGTGCTCCCCACTATCCCAGGGCCTGAGCTCAGGTGCACCCCACCACTCTCAGGACATGAATCTAGATACGCCCCACCACCCCCAGGACCTGAGCCCAGGTTTTCCCCACCACTCCCAAGACCTGAGCCCAGGTGGTCCCCACCATCCCAGGACCTGAGCTCAGGTGCTCCCCACCATCCCAGGACCTGAGCTCAAGTGCTCCCCAACATCCCCAGGGGACCTAAGCCCAGGAGCTCCCCAGAGCACAGGTTGTTTCAGGTCCCCCCTCCTGGACGGCCTGTATGGGAAATCCACACATGCTCCCGTTGGACTGATCGGTGTAAATCCTCTGGAAACTTACAGTCTGCTTTCGCTCGGTGTTGGGATCAAGGGACCTTCTTAACCCAGCCAGGACTTAAGCATTATGTGCTAGGCTCTTCTGGAGTCTGGGCTGTGCTAATGCCACCCTCTCCCTCCCGTGGGTCTGGGTTTGTGTCTCCAGGTGAATCAGATGCACTTTGTTTTCAATGTAAACTACACAACTCAACTGGTTTGCATTCTAACTTTTTAGATGCCAAAAGACTCAGCTGGTTAACATGTTACCTATTCCTTTAAATCAGCTTTTTTAAATATTTTATTTTAACTATTCCATTTTGGAGCATGGTTTTCTGTCAAGATACCCAAACAGGATATGAACAATTAATACATCACTGGACACCAAGCCTCTGTACTAGGGGAGATGTCACAGCACCTAGAGGTCGGCCTGCTGTCCCCACCTCTGCCTAGACAGCAAATGAAACCAACCCACGGGGAACTTACTCGTGTGCCCGGGCTGCCCGGGAGGGCCGGGGAGGCCGGGAGGACCTGGGGCCCCCTCCCTTCCACTTGGTCCTGGCAAGGACACTCCTGGAAATCCTTGGTCACCCTTTTCTCCTCTTTCTCCTGGGAAGCCAGGAGCACCAGGTTGCCCAGGTACAGGGAGGCCTGAAACCAACACAAAATGGACAGTGAGTCATGTCAAGGCATTTAACATCAGCAGCACAAAGCAACTTTCTTACCATTTAATGCTTCCTACAAATTAACTTTAAGGAAAACAGACTCATTATGCAGACATTAAAATCTGTGAATTTCTTTCAGTGCAAGTAGTCTTCCCAGCACAGGACAGGAAAGGCTGTCGAGGGTGCCCTCCATTTCTACTTGGACAATAAGGCCACAAAGCCAAGGGCTGGCAGGGGGGTCTGAACGCAGAGGACACGAGGCCAAGGGCTGGCAGTGGAGTTTGCAACTCAGAGGAAAGGGCAGGAAAGCACAGTCACGGGCAAATAGGGTGGGGTGAGGTCTGAGTATGTCCAGCAGGTTTAGCCGCTGGGTTTCTAGGAGAGGATGACCTTCAACCTGGGGGACAGGAGCAGGTCCTGGGACATCTCACTTGGGTCACTGATGGGAAAACCCACAGCCCGTGTTCCAGGCAGCAAGAGCCCTGGAGGGGCACAGAGGAGCCTCCGCCCAGGCAGGTAGGGGGCACACCAGGGTGGGCTCAGAGGAGCCAGGACAGAAACAGGATGGTGGTGGGAGGTGGAGACCCATAAACTCCCAACCAGGCAGAGGGGGAAAGCACTGCAGGCCTCATTAGAAAGGACAGTGCTCAGAGTCCCCAGGAGAGAAAGCAGGGTCCTGCACGTAGTCTGTATGTGCACCAAGGACGTGCTGAGCTGTCACTTACTGACCACAAACCAAGCCCTACCCTTGCATCTCACTCTCCTGTCAGAGAAATGCAACCGCACTGCTCATCACTTTATGCAAATATCTACTCTTCCCGACAAACAGGTACAGGACATAAACCACACAGCGGGTGCACAGACAGACACGGGGTGGCTCTCACCTGGAGGGCCCGGTTGGCCTTGTATTCCTGGGAAACCTTGAAAGAGAAAGAGAAAGTTGGGCAATCAAGAGGAGGGCTCGCCCTTTTGCGTGCTCTTTATTTACTCTTTGCTGAAAGCCTTGCTCGGTGTGTTGCTAAGGGCCCGCGCTCCAGGGGGCGGCAGAAAACAGAGCAGGCACCATCTGAGCACCCTCTGGAAATGCTGCTGTGCTCTGCCAGTGACAGAGAAGGGCCTTGGTGGCCCAGGTGACAAGGAAACAGGAACTAAATGAGCCAGCACCCAACGGGCAGGACAGGGGTGCAGGTGCAGTCAAAATATGGACCAATAGAGGCGGAAAAAGGGGAGAGAGACAGAAGGGGAGGAGGGGAAGAGGGCGCAGGCAAGGGGGAGGGGAGGGGCTGAGGGGAGAAAGAGGGGGAGGAGGGAAAGGTGAGAGGCAGGAGGAGAAGCAAGGCGGCGAGGGAGGACGGAGGCCCGGAGACGCTACCTTTGGGGCCTGGCTCTCCTCTCAGCCCTGGAGCTCCTGGGTAGCCCCGCTCTCCTTTCTCTCCCAAAGGTCCTGTGCCTATGACCTGAGTTAAAGAAGAAAAGAAGGTTTTGTGGCTCAGAAGTGGCTGGTCCTATATAGTCCAGCAATGTGGGTGAAAAGCTGAACACTTCTCTCATTATCTCAAGAAAATAGAACTTAAGGGAGCAGCAGTGGTCGTGGACGGGGAGGGAGAGGGGAGGAGGAGGGGGAAAGGGGCCCCAAAACACAGCAGGTGACATGATATGACGTCTCTTTGCAGAGGGCTTTGCCAGGCAGTTCTCCATTTGAGGTGCAGGTTTGGAATTTCTAAATGTACACAGAAGCCACGAAGTGAGTATTTCACTTCACAGGGTATTGCCAGAGGAGCACCCTTAAACTTCCGCAGGCCACACGCAACAAGAACTCTCCGATTTTTTTATTGGAAGAAGCTTTTGGCTTTTTTGGGTATACTTTTTGATGACCCCCTGTGGGCGCCTCCCTAAGGTCACAGAAACAGGCCAGGAGGAAGGCACTGCGGGCCTCATTAGAAAGGACAGTGCTCATTCACCCTGACCCTAAGTTACGGAATCCCAGGAAAACGGCAAAGCCAGCTACGGCGTACTAGTTTAACACACACTCCTCTGTACCAGTTAGATCAATGTGAATGATTAAAATGTGATGTTAGGTAGCTTGATTTAGCCATTCCACAAGGCATGCATACATCAAACATCATGCTGTGCACCATAAATAGATATAATATTTATGCCAATTAGAAAAATGAATAAAGTAGAAACCGTCAATGTAAAGACAAATACAAAACGTGCTGATGAAGTTCAGGCACGAACAGGACACTTGGACATGGCCAGTGGGTCACACACGTGGAATACGGGAGAGTAAATATTTGCAGAAGTATTAAATGCATTAAGAAGGTCAGCACTTTGATCCAATAATCCTATTCATGGCAATGTAGCCTAAGGAAAAATTATTCAGCTCCCGATCCCTCAAACGGCCTGTGACAGGAAACATTCTCTGCCACGGAAAGGACGGCAGCAAACCAGAGCCTGGTGACATGTTCATTATTTCAAAATAATTATGGGGGTGGGGGAACAGCTAGAGCAATTGCAAAACAACTCTCTGATGGGATATTGAAAATGATCCCGCTGGCCAGGTGCAGCAGCTCCTGCCTGCAATCCCAGCACTCGGGGAAGCTGAGGCAGGAAGATAGCTCGAGACCAAGCGTTCCGGGCTGTTGTGACCCAGGATTGCACCAGGGCACACTAGCTTGGGTGTCAGAGCAAAACCCTGCCTCTTAAAAAAGAAAAACAGAAAATGGTCGTTGTGAGGATAACTTGCAAATGTAAAAAATGCTAATTTTTAATAAACGTCACATACGGGTGTGGTTACAAGTAAGTCAACATGTACATATGGACAGGATTAAAATGTTATTTGCAAAAATAAACATTGTTTTTCTAAGATAATCAAACTGTGGGTGATATGATCCTCTTCTTAAATTTTTCTTTAATGGACACTTTTTTGGGGAAAAGATTTCAAATATGTTGCTAATATTTTTATCCAACTTATAATATTTATAAGCTGAATTAGTAAATTGTGGCTTTATCCAAGCACAAAGCTTTTGATTTTCAGAGGCTTAAGGATGTGTGGAAACTATCAAAATACAACAAAAATAATAAATGCCAAACTCCACACAATGCAAATTGTAAAATTATCTCAAGTAGCAGGGACCCACTGTACATGCATGTCATTCTAGCGACCCAGGCAGCCCTGTGTCCTGAGAGGGTATGTGCTGTCCCATCTCCCCATGTCCCAGGCCCTCCCAGACCAGGGCACAGCACTTTTACTCACAATTCCTGGAGGGCCCGGAGGACCTGCTTCACCCTTTTCTCCCTACAAGAAAAAAAAAAAAAGATTTCCCTTGCATATTTTTATTGCAAGCATGTCTTATAGAAAGCAGGGTTAACTTTTTTCCTGATAAAATAGAGATTGTGCCCACAGTACATTAAAATTACTTAGTGTCTCTCACTGTGACAAGCATAATGTGCTCTTTGATTATCTAACAAAAACAGAAACATTTCATTTTGCTTTGCATAAACATAACATAGAGAAATTAAGATTTCTACAAAACGTAAATTGGAAGCTAATTATTCACAATACAAATTTGTGCTACTGATTTCATGTTTCCTCTGGGAACTTAAATAGAATTATTTATGATACTAATTTTCAACCAGTGTGCCCGGAAAATTTTTAAAGATCGTTAATTAATTTATTTTCAATAGAAGTTCAAAGCACAATAAGTATATTCTTTTTTTACTCTTTTTTTGAACAACATAATTTAAGTGGGTCATGGAAGTTTAAGTATAGGTTCAGGTATGCCATAAGGTAACAAAAAAGGTTGAAAAATGCTGATTTATAAGTTGAATTAGTAAATTGTGGTTTCTCAATGAAATAAAAAAAAAGAAATTAAATAAAATAATATGAAAGCATAACTTCTGATTATATTTTCTTAAAGAAATCATTTTACATGAGGATTTTAGGTGTAAGGTTGTTTTAAATTTGCATGGGAAGTCATAGTATAAAAATCCAGGGTTAACTGTAAACATTGGTGGATAAATTCTGATCACTTTTGAGGCTTCATTTAATCCACATTAAGATGATTAAGGTGAAAAATTCAAAGAAATTAGACCTTTTATATCTAATATCCTTATGCAGACATCATAATAATCTAGAAAACCGTAAGACATGCAAGTTATAAATAAATGTATGTTTTTCCTTTTAAATTAAGGCATTAAACTAGAATTGAATGCTTTGAGTTTTCTTAAATGAATACAAAAGGAGATTTTAGAAGCATCTAGAGGACTGACAAGGCATCTCAGCTACTATGTTCTAACTATACTTAGCATTAAAATTTACAGGATTTTACTTTCTCAAAAAATTCCAGGAAAAGAATTTCTCTCTTGTGTCATTCTCTCCCTAGTTTCTCTCTCGCCATTAGCAAAGAACACATCAAAATTCTCTCTTATTCTGTTGGAGATTTCTATTACCTACTCTTACGATTAAGAGAAAAATGAAGCAACCATCAATTTTTTCTGCTGCAGACTGACAAATATTTTTTAAAGTTGGACAGCAACCAGTTCCCCCAGTAAAAGGGCACTGACTCTGCCTGGCCTCCCTGTCCGGGACAATTTGGTGGCGTGCGGCAAAAGTTTCTTCAAAGAAAGAATCCAAATAACCCCAAAATCGCACTCTTAGGAATCTACAATGAGGAAATGACAAGACAAGTGACCAACAATACTTGTAATCATAAACTTCTGGAAATGACTTAAATACCATGCAATAAATGACATGGATGTCAGAAAACATCCACGTGTGTAATTATATTTATGGACATTGGAATACAGTACATCCTCCCTCAACCGTCAAGGACGTGGACAGTGCCACATAAGAGAGATGTTAACTCTGGCCATTTCTGAGTGGGTAATAGAAAAATTAGATAAGTTTCTTTTATTCATTGTATCTGTCTGCATTTTGTATTGTGTTATAATTAGAAAAAAAATCTACTACCAAAGAAGAACATACAAACTTGAATAAGTGGGATTTTTTTCTTTAAAATTTTCATGAACACAAAGAAAACCATGAAGTTGAATTTTTAATTCCAGGGAACATAAATAATATATATATATATGTATTATTTTTAGTATAGAGTCCTTTATTGCAGAGGACAAAAGAACAAACTTCTAGGCTGAACTAAATACAAATCAGAGGTAAAACCTCACAGCAGTGTGATCACTCACCTGAGGGCCCTGCCGGCCGGGGAGTCCTGGGTACCCCGAGTCTCCAGGGAAGCCCTGAAGGGAGAGGGTGACAGTCATCAGTGGGGAGGGGACAGTGGGGTCGCTTTTAAAAACAACAGAAAAACACTTACTGGACTCCCTCTTTCTCCTTTTTCACCATCTTTGCCAGGTTTTCCCTATAAAAGAAAGATGGAAACATTAGTGTTTCAAAAATAAGAATGACAGGTATGAAATAACACCAAAGCTCTATTTCAGATAAAAGGGACTGACGAGATCACAAGCAAGGCAGATGAGGACGCAGTGTGAACTGACAACATTTCCATGGCAAGTGACATAGTACACGACGATAACGGTGAAAAGGTTACAGTGTAAAAAAACTTCTCGGCCGGGCGTGGTGGCTCACGCCTGTAGTCCCAGCACTGTGGGAGGCCGAGGCGGGTGGATTGCCTGAGCTCAGAGGTTCAAGACCAGTATCAACAGCAATGAGCCAGAGTAAGACCCCCTCTCTAGTAACAACATCAAAAACAGCCAGACGTTGTGGTGGGCGTCTGTAATCCCAGCTACTGGGAAGGCAAGGGGACAGAGCATAGACAGAGGAAGAACATCTTAAAAAAAAAAAAGTACTTCAAACAAATGAGCAAGCTAAAATTTAAAAAAAAAAAAAAACTTCTCAATTTTTAAAGAATAGGGTCTGGTTAGCTAAATACCTTGTAATACATCATTATATTTTGGTGGCAAAGACAATACCAGAGGAGTCCCTGTATTGACAAGTGAGTATCTGGTCACTGATGTGCAAAGGGTTCATTTTAATAGAGGTTCCTATATGTTGTTTCCAGGTAGAAACTGGAGGGGTCACAGATCACCACACTGCTCACAAAGCCAGGAGCAGCCCAGCAGCCGAGCAGCCCAGCTCACAGCTGTGCGGACAGTTAGGTGTCAGGGTGGGGTCTCCAGGCAGCAAAGCTGGGCCAACCTGCAGCTCTAGTCCAGGTGAGACAGGTGGATCTCAAGGACGGGACAGGTGGGTCTCAGGAATGGGACGGGAGGGTCTCAGGGACAGGACAGGTGGGTCTCAGGAACGGGAGAGATGGGTCTCAGGGATGGGACAGGTGGGTCTCGGGGACAGGACAGGTGGCTCTCAGGGATGGAACAGGAGGCTCTCAGGGATGGGACAGGTAGGTGTCAGGAACAGGACAGGTGGCTCTCAAGGACAGGACAGGTGGCTCTCAGGGATGGGACAGGTGGGTCTCAGGGATCAGACAGAGGGGTCTCAGGGACGGGACGGGAGGGTCTCAGGACGGGACGGGAGGGTCTCAAGACAGGACAGGTGGGTCTCAGGAACGGGACAGATGGGTCTCGGGGATGGGACAGGTGGGTCTCGGGGACAGGACAGGTGGCTCCCCGGGATGGGACTGGTGGCTCTCAGGGATGGGACAGGTGGCTCTCAGGGATGGGACAGGTGGCTCTCAGGGACGGGACAGGTGGCTCCCGGGGATGGGACAGGTGGCTCTCAGGGATGGGACAGGTGGCTCTCAGGGATGGGACAGGTGGCTCTCGGGGACAGGACAGGTGGCTCCCAGGGATGGAGGTGGCTCTCAGGGACGGGACAGGTGGCTCTCAGGGACAAGACAGGCGGCTCTCAGGGATGGGACAGGTGGCTCTCAGGGTTGGGAAAGCTGGCAGCTTGTCTTCACACTAGGCTACTGTGGCCTCCCTCGGGGGCCTTGCTAATGATGGTAACTCAGGAAGGTTTCAGAACGGCCTCAGGGGATGAAAGGGACACCCCAGATGCCCCTTACAAGCCTCTTCTATTTTTATGTTTCTTTGAGCCCAGGATTTTAGGAATAAAGGGAAAATCATTTAACAACAAAGAATAAAAGGGCTTTGGAAACACTCACTCGGGGCCCTGGTTTTCCGGGTTCACCTTTCTCTCCCACTCCTGGCATCCCCTTAAAAGAACAAACATAAGAAGAGTTAGATTCATTAGTATATTTACGTAAACCATTGAATTAGGTAAATATTAAATATTAAGATGTAATAAGCTTGCAACTTGAATTCAATAGTGTATGATCTTTCATATGAAAATAGTGATGATATGTGGAAGTTGACCACTTACCTGAAATCCAGGTTCACCTTTCTGACCCTAAAAGAGAGAGAAAGTTATTATACCTAACAGCTGCCTCAACTTTTATATGCCACATCGAGTATGTAACAGAAGAAAACTTTCTCTGATACAGTAACAAAGAACCTCAGACTGGTCCCCAGCACCCACCTGCAGCTTTGTCTGGGTCACGGGACTGGCCACACCCTCTCTGCCCCTCAGCTCGGCCCTGTCGCCTGAGGCCCCCAACCCATGTCTGGGGTGCACCTGAGAGACCCCTGCGTAGTGAGTTGGCCTCAAACCAGCCTGTGGCCAACACAAGTCCACTGGTCTCTGCTCAAAGACGCTCATGTTTATGGACGGACGGTCTGTAAACTGCTGTTCAAGTGAGCTGCAGAAGCTGACTGTGGCCTCAGCTTCTCTTTGGCCCTGGGAATTAGTCCAAAACCAGAAGGGCAGCATGCAGCAGGCGAGGCCCACCCTACCTTCTCCCCCTTGGTGGCAAAGTCTCCCTTCTCTTTCACTTGAGCTTGTCCTGGAACGCCTGGGGGTCCACTGACCCCTTGATCACCCTGGTGATGCAAAAAATGGGAATAATTAGGTATAAGAATAATTACACAGAGAAGACAAAACCCAGAGAGGGGAAAAAGCCTAAAATAAAACATCCACTTTGAAAATGAGATCCTGCTATACTCTCTCCTGGTGATCCTCGCCTCAGCAGAGCCAGGCCTCACCAGGGAGGATCAAACCACTCCTGGGGTCAGGGAAGGACAGGCAGCCAGTATCTCAGTGATAACATGGGATCTGAACAGCTGCAGGACACTTCTGCACTTGGGCCTGCACACGTGGTGGGCGAGTACGGTGTGCCACTGGGCCTGCACACGTGGTGGGCGAGTACGGTGTGCCACTGGGCCTGCACACGTGGTGGGCGAGTACGGTGTGCCACTGGGTCTGCACACGTGGTGGGCGAGTACGGTGTGCCACTGGGCCTGCACACGTGGTGGGCGAGTATGGTGTGCCATGGGACAAGGGTAGCCCACACCATGCCACAGAGCCTGGGAAGAAAGCAGGCAGGTAGGGTAACCCACAGTCAGAGAGCCACCATGAATGGTTTTCCTCCTGCACCGTAACTGCTGGGACACTCTGAAGTACGTGAAATCCAGCCATAGCACAATTGGTGAGGTCTAAACCTTGCAACTGCATACACTCAGGGGCACTTTACTGTAAAGTTTATAGACAAAGTAGGCCAAATGCAAGGGTGGAGCGCAGGCCGCTGTATTTCCAGATCACCCAGGTCCCTGCTGTACTTAGGGTCTCTGGCCTAATCGCCTACAGCAGGTGTGGCCCACAGAGTGAAGGATCCTGGCCCTCAGCAGGCGCTGCAGGAACTGCCAGAGACCCCTCTCAGCCTGCACCTGGGAAGCTTAGGCCTCAAACCAGGACATTTTTCTGTACAGAAGTGAAGGACATTTCCACTGTACAAAAAACTGGAATTAGCCTCACCGTGCCCCCTGCTTGCCAGAGCACACGCAGAGCAAGTCGTTCTGGCCTACCCAGTGAGCTGGAACAAATTCAATAATCCCAGCATTTGGAGGAAAATGCTTTCACACTTGAGATCACGCAGAGAAGGGGATGAACTGTGGCTGTGTGGGTTCAAAGGGTGCTTCAGAGGTGGGGATTCTGTCAGGCTCAGAACTGTGACTTTAAACATGAAAACACTCCAAAGCAATGTGTTCTCACCTTGTCACCTTTTGGTCCTTGAAAACTTAAGCCCATTTGTCCCTGTGGATTGAAAATTCAGTTTTCATTATTAAAGTGGTTCTGCAAAGCTCACATAAAATGCAGTGATGTGGTAGATTTCAAACCACAGCTCTGTCCAGAACGACCATAAAAATTTTCTAGAAAGTTATGATCACACTACATCCAATGTCTAGGAAAAAGTTTTTAAAGTATTATTGGTAGAAACATTCTATTAAGACTTTTTATTTTAAATTAATGTTTTTAAACTCTGGCTTTGGAAAACTCAGGAAAACACTGGTGATTCCAACATGAAACCTAGGGATGAATGGAAGGAGGATCAGTAGACTGGTAGATGGTCCACAGACAGCAGATGGATAATGGAGGCTTAAATACACACAGAGAAAAAGACTCTATGATTTCCCAAACCTTTAGACACTAAAAAATGACTGATGTCAATTTCATGGCAATCTCACACTAATGCAATAAGACCATAAATGAAAAATCTTTTACCTTTTCACCTGGGGGGCCAGGAGGACCTGGGGGACCCTGTAAGAGATGACATTTGAATTAAATATGATTCACAACCCTAGAGAGCTTTAAATCTTTCTTTGTGTTGAATTTATCTTAAGTTTCTGTGATTAACATCATAATTTATTTGTTAAATATTTTTCCGGGCTGGAGATTGAGAGTAACCAGAAATTGGTCCAGGAAGATTCCTAACAGAGATGAAAATATCTAAAAATCTTTGGCCCTGTGGACTCTCACAGCCCGAGCCATGCCAGGACAAAATGTTAAGATGACGCGTGAAGCCGGTCACCAAGCTCTCCGCCAGCCACAGTTTCCAGTCTGGGAGTCACGTTTGTCCACTTTACAGATAACTGTTCATCTTAAAAAGGGGATGATTCTTAGTAGATTTTAGTGAAATAAAACACTTCCTGTGTGTATAACCAACTCTTAGAATGGTTTTTATAATCATTTTAACAGGAAAAAAGAATAGCAATCCTTTACTCATAAAAATGAGTCTGCTTATTTATAAGAATGGCAAAGAGGCCACATCCACGAGAATGGGTAGGAGAATTTCTGGTTTTTACAATCAAAAGAGAAAGAAAAGGGCAGTGCACGTAGCTCAGTGAGTAGGGTGCCGGCCACATGCACCAGGGGTGGTGGGTTTGAACCCTGCCCCAGACTGCTACAAACAAAAAAATAGCCAGGTGTTGTAGCGGGTGCCTGTAGTCGCAGCTACTTGGGAGGCTGAGGCAAGAGAAACACCTAAGCCCAAGAGTTTGAGGTTGCTCTGAGCTGTGATGCCATGGTACTTTACCGAGGGTGACAAAGTGAGACTGTCTCAATAAAAAAAGAGAGAGAGAAAAAAAAACAAGTAAATTAAAAAGTACAGGCCTGAAAATCTCTTGCGAGGACCCTTGGTGGAGGGGCGAGGGGACAACAAACTCAGGTGTGTCCTGCACAGCTCGGCAGCGTCACCCAGCACTCGTTAGTCTGACTGCGCCGCCTTCTACTGAGCACAGGCTCTGGCAGAGGCCCAGAGGGAAGTACGTCGGTGACTCTTGGGCGCTCAGCACGCAAAGTCATCATATCAAACGCTCCTTGCTGCTGCCCGGCCTGCCCCAGGCCTGTCCAGATGCAGACCCCACTGGTCAGACTGTGTTTCTACCAACATGTGTCCCCACACTGTCGTGGAGTGGTCACTCAAGTAAGTTCCTGCCCGGTGTGTCTGGGCATCCCTGGCACCCAACTAGCCCCACAGTAATGACGTGCTGTCTGCCCTGGGGTGTCCTGGCATCATTACCCTGTTCCCACAGCTCTGGGAACAGGTGAACTGCAGGAGCCAACCGAACATTCAGTAAGAAAGAGGCTGATCCTGTCATGTCCAAATTAAGAGGGACCATCACTGTGTGCCTTGTCATTAAATCATTACTTATTCTCACACCTCAACATAACTGCCTCAGAGAGATGTCCCCAAAACTTACTGGTGGTCCAATAAATCCTGGAGGGCCAACAGGACCCTGCAGTCCTGGCAAGCCTGGTGAACCCTGTAATTCAGAGAGAAAGAAAAGAATAAAAATGCAAACCAGGGAGAGATTCAGCACGTGATTGTAAGTATTTAGCAAATACTTACGGGCAGTCCTGGGGCTCCGGGAAATCCTCTTTCACCTTTCAACAGTGTGCCAGGCACATGGCCAAGTATTTCACCTGGGTCGCCCTAGAGGATGAAAAAGAAGAGAAGTTGTGACTACTGATATCTGTGTGAAGAGTCTTACAACCTAGCGAGGCACAGGCCCCCTACCTGGTGTGGACCAAGCCAGGTCTGAGCTGGAAGTGCCCAGCCTGCCCACCCCTCCCCTCACTACTGTCTTGACCATCGCCAAGGCTGCAGCCAGCACTGATCGTGGAGCGGACTACACAGATGGGTCCCCAACAAGGTGCACGTGACTGCCCCACACTCAGACAAGGGTCCTGGGCTCTGGTTGGAAGATGGTGGGACCACAAGCTGTCCTCACCAAATTAGGATTCTTTTTTGAGAAAAGACTCAGGATGAGTGTTTTTATAAAGGCAGGTGTGATGATAAAGTTTATCTGTCAACTTGGCTAGGGCACATTGTTTGGTTAAGCACCTGCCCAGATATTGCTGTGAACTGTGAAGGTCTTTTTGTAAAGGAGATTACCATTTCAATCAGGGAACTTTGAGTAAGCATGTGCCCCTCCATCAAGCTGGTGGGCCTCATCCAGTCAGCTGATGGTTCTAAAAGAAAAAAGGCTGACTTCCCTAAGGGAGAATTCTGGATGTGCGGCTGAGCACCCCCGCACTCCCCTTCCCTGCGGCCCACTGCTGGCCACCCTGCCCTGCAGCCCTCTGCCTCCACAGCTGCCACTGGTTCTCTTTCTAGCGAGCTCTAACACAGCTGTTACAAGGATGCCACTTCTTGGGTGTTCTTAAACATAGCACTCTTGACCTCACTCAGGTGAGTGACCGTCTATTGCAGCTTCTGATAAACTGCAAGTTTCCCTGTGATGGGGCTGCTTCAAACGCCCCAACGCCAGGCTCCCAGACCTCTATAAAACTGCACGTGGCAGGGAATGCCCAGTCTGGGGTCAGCCTGATGATAGTGACCGAGCCCTGGAGCGGTGTTACTCAGATTACAAGATTTGAGAGTTTCCTCACAGATTATTTACAGTTTACCAACACACCACATGTCCTGTGTATTAAATGTAATTGTGTATATATTGCATATATATATATATATATATATATATATATATATATATATATATATAAATGTAATCAATTTTAGGAAACTATGTTAATAAAGCATAAAAAGCAATCAGCCAAACTGATTTATAGTGGCATCTATCTTAAAAAGATTCCCTGTAATGAATCCAACAAAATAAATAAAACATACCTTCATTCCTGGCAACCCTGGTGGTCCCTGAAAAAGGAAGTTTGTGCATTAGTTTTGGTTTTCACAAGATGTCATTAGCATTAAGACGTAAGTGCAGAAAGCAAAAAGGAAGAAGAAAAAGAAATAAGAAGAGAGAAATTATAACCAGAAAAAAGAAATTCTAACTTAACCCTATACTCACAGGATTTCCAGTAAATCCAGGTAAACCAGGAGGTCCCAGCGGCCCTCTCTCTCCCTGAGGGAAAGGGCAGAGAGTTGGTCACACACTGTCCCTGGCAAACATGTCCCCCCAGACCCCGTCATGAGTTACTGAACCCTACCCTTCCAAGAAACCTCATTGGGGGTTAAAAATGATTTACTAAAAACAGTTTGGTATGAGCTCTGTGACTGGGTGCTGCCTTGCAGAAGAAGAAATATGCTCAATAGCTTTAACAGGGGCAATGACCCATGACAGCATTTTCTTACTTGATTTAGTAATTGATTACAGGTAAGGACTTTAGTGCTTAAAAGCAATTTTAGGATAAAGTCTACAAAAAAGAAAAGCACTTCCCTACATTAAATACAGGACAATTTTATTTCCATATTGAGTAAAGAAAACATCAAGGCAAGTTAACTTTTCACTTGTGTCACATAAAACCATGTCATTCTACAGAATAACTTCACCTCACCTGCTCACATGCAAAGCCCCATGAACGCACACAGCGTGGGGAGGGTCCCCTTCTAACATTACCTTTGTGCCATTGCAGCCTGGGATGCCTGGGGGACCTGGTGGGCCATCTTGGCCAGGAATACCCTGCAATTAATAAAGTGAGAAATTAACCAAAATAGATCATCCATGCTGGTCAAATACTTCGTGAAAGAAACGAAGTGTTTTGTATACATACAGGAAGACCTGGGTTTCCAGGGTATCCAGATGCTCCTGGGGGTCCCTGTAAGGATGGAATAGAAGTGTTTCAGGGGGGAGCTGGGGAAGCTGGTCTCCCCCCGCTGCTCCCCCTGGGTAATGGTGTCGCCCCCTAGTTTCTGGTACTAAGGACATGCACGAAGCCGAGGAGCTGAGGGCCCAGCATGCGGCCTGCAGCAGCCACACGTCACACACTGACTGCTCATCCCCTCTAAAGTCACAGCTGCATGTGCACGCAGTGACCCTCCTCTCATTCGGTTTTTAAAAAGAGCATGCAACTTACATTAAAACACAAACATTTGAGAGAAGAGTTTATAAGATAAATCAGTTCATTGGGAATAAAAAAACCAAAAGTTATTTCTAGCTGAAATCCCTATCTTCTGTATTCTGAATAGTAACAATGTCTTTACCAAAACAGTGACCACGGTGGTTCCTGCAGCCTCCACCTGAGCCCACGGGCGCTGGCGAGGCACAGGCAGGCCCCGCCCTGCCTCCCTCCTCACCACGTCACAGTAAGGAAATTAAAGTGTTCACATTTTATGATGTCTGTCTATTTTTCTACCTCCAAAATGTTCTTACAAAGGTCTTCACTTTGCATTTTCCAGGAATGGGCGCAGCAAGGAGAGTAAAGAGATGAAGAGAATGGAGACCAAGGTTAGCTCTGAGGGAGCCACAGCCCCATGGGAAGGGAGACGGTGCTCCTGAGCCCCGCGGACACATCACTTACTGCCCCCCCCCACAATAAAAATGTCCACAGGGGACTCTGAAGAAGAAGAACAAATGGGAGAAAACAAGTTCACAGGAGGACAAGCGGGAAGGAGCTTGGCTGGTGGCACCACCAGTCCTAAGGACCAGAGGCTGTGTGGTCACAGGTGATGCTCACTTAGCCCACTGTGGGAGAAGAAGCTGGAAGAAGAGACGGGGGAGGGGGCACAGGGGAGAGGAGGGACCACGGGGAGGGGAGGGGGCACAGGGGAGGGGAAGGGGGCACAAGGAAGGGGAGGGGAGGGGGCACGGGGAGGGGAGGGGGCACAGAGGAGGGGAGGGGGCACGGGGAGGGGCGGGGACACAGGGGAGGGGCACGGCAGGAAGGAAGTCCCGAAGTGTGTGGAGTGCCCCAACTCCATAGGCCAGCAGACCCCATCCCATCATCACCAATGGTGACAGTGACTCACTCTGGTCCCTTTTGTTCCAGGTAATCCTGGCTCTCCAGTGTCACCCTGGGACAGAACAGAAAGAATGCCATTGTAATCGCAGGTTATCGCAGGAATGCAGGTGATCTTGAGCCCACCCGCCCTGCCGTGCCACAATCAAGCTCACCTTTTGCCCTGCTGGTCCCTGCGGCCCCTCAGGTCCCTGCATTCCAGGAAATCCAATGACGCCCTGTAACCCGGGGAGGCCTCTTTCACCCTGCAGAAAAGGAACATAAGTCAGGAAAAAGGCAGGACGGCAGAGACAGAGGAAAGGAATCAGCCTGCTGGGTCGTGACGGGCAAGTGCAGGGTCAGCTTGACTGGCTTCTGCCGTGTCCAGGGTGGTTTCTGGGTGAGTCTGCGAGGGTGTTTCTGGAAGAAACAGGCATCTGAATCAGTGCATGGGAGTAAAGACAGAACAAAAAGGCGGAGGAAAGCAAAATTATCTTTCTTTCCTAGAACTGGGACACCCGTCTTCTGGCCTTGGACATCAGAAGTCCGGTTCTCTGGCCTTAGGATTCAGATGAGCTGTGAGCTAGGCCATTAGCTCCCCAGTTCTCAAGCTCAAGATGGTGAGACCTGGTGACCCCTTGGCCACGTGTCACACGAGCCACTTCCCATAACAAACCCTTCCTATCTACCTATCTCATGGCTCCATTTCTCTGCAGAGCCCTGACTAGAATATCTACCTTTTAAGTGTCACCCAACATTGTACACAGTCCCCTTCAGGCAGCTGGTCTGCCCTGTGTCAAGTCCTTGAGACAGTTGAGATAAATAATCAAGAAAACACCCGTGCTTTACAGCGTATGGACTTGAGTGTGCTCTTCCAGTACAAACTGGGGAGGTTAAGTAATCGCTGTTTGCTGATTGAAAAACAGAAAGCACTTTGGAGATTATAGGCAGGATTATTTTGTGTTCAGTGCCTCTCTCCAAGATATATTAGTTCAAAATAAAAATATGACACTGACAAGTTAAACATCACAAAACATAAACATTACCTTCAAAACGGCACCTTTCAGGGAGTGAGTAACAGTTTTTCACCACCACATAATTGAAAGGAAACAAAACCAGAGCTTTCGAAGTCATCTTTCTTTCCGGACCCCTGGGCTGGCCCTGGAACCTACCGGTGAACTGACCACTTGCTGGACTTCTACAAATGCAGAATGAGGCTGTGACATTGGGGCTCCAACCCCCAAGGCTCCATGGAGCTAAATGTTTACCTTGCAGTGTAAGTCAGGAGTCCAAGAACAGTATTTATACAACTGTGGTAGAGACTATTTCACACTCTAGAGCAGTAATTTTCAACTGGAGCGCTGTGAGAGAATCTTAGGTGGACCACGGAAAAAAAAATTTTTTTTTCCTTTTTTTTGCGTTTTTTTGGCCGGGGATGGGTTTGAACCCACCACCTCCAGCATATGGGGCCTTCACCCTACTCCTTTGAGCCACAGGCACTGCCCGGACCATGAAAATTTTTAAAGATCATTAAATTACTTTTGAACAAAGTTCAAAGCACAGTAAGTGTATTCTTTTTTAAACTCCTGTTTTGACCAACATAACTTAAGTGTGTTGTGGAAATTTAACGATAGATTCAAATGGGCTGTGAGATAAAAAAGGTTGAAAAACATTGCTTTAGAGATAGGATAAAACAGTAAGTGGATTAAAGAAAAGCCCCACAGATGGACATGCCTGTTGGCCAGCAGCAGCACATGAACCTTCTAGAAAGAGATGCTGACCCAGGGGGCCCCAGCACAGGACTTGGGGTGGAGTGCTGGCTCCTTCTCCCAGAGGCCCCAGGAGGGCTGGGAACGAGGAACGTTCCCGGACAAAGACTTGTTCAAATGGAGAGCTGCTTAGGGAGGTTCACGCTCGGCCTGCAGGCGTGGCGTTGGGGCGACTCCAGGACAGCCTAGAGGTCCTTCACACAAAGTCACATCACTGCGACACCTACTTTCCAGATGTTGGAAAATCCTGCTAACAATATAATTGAGCTGAACTTCAAACAGCTGGTTAAAAAAAAAAAATGAATGTGGAATCGTGGTTCCCCACATAACCCGACGTGGGACAGGAGAGAAATGGGAAAGGCACGTCGAGGTGGACGCGTCCTCATGTGGTATTTTTAGCACTGAGTTAATGTTGGCAGTGTTGCTGTGAGACCAGCGAAGATAAGAGTCTATAATTCTCAATCTCATCGCGGAATGCACTGAGAACCAGAGCCAGATTAACTGATTCCTACAAGGATCTCACTGAGTCAGCACGAAAGCCAGAAATAGAAATGGGCTCAGCCTGCACCACGGTCCGTTTTTTAGGTCACTAGAACAAGCTGTTTCCCAGCAGAGTATTAAACAAGTCACCGCACTGTGTTAGCTCAACGTATCAACCCTTTTAAGTCAGTTTCACAGATAAGGCAATGAAGATTCCGATGCTTAGCTGACTTGCCACATGTCACTGGGTGACCCCCTCGAGCTCCTGGGAACAGAATATAGAAATCTGACTCTCAGTCTTTGCTTTTACCGCAAGAACACATTCTTCTCAGATGTCACCAGAACCCTTGAGCAAACCCTCTATCCCAAGGGCTTTGCAGTGAAGGAAGTGACTCCTCCACCACATGGCTCCTACCATCACTCACATTTTTAACTTTCCTTGTCATTTGCCCAGACCAAAGTGCACATGAATAATCTAATACCCCACACCCTGTCCCGGGTTATTATGGGAACCAGAGTGGAGCACAGAGGCAGGAGAAGCACTCAGACAGCCATCCATGTAGCTGGCAAACAGCGCAGGCCACATCATTCCTCTGAGCTTTGAGCAAGTTTCCACAGGGTGATAGGAAGAGCAAAAAGCTGGACAGGCCTGTGCAAAGGTTGTCGGAGCCAGCGGTTCCCAAGCCAGACTTTGCGTCTGCTGCTGGCAGTGATATAGGAATGACCGCCTGCTGGAGAGGGGAGGGCTGCTGGACCTCCACCCACGACGTGCACAGTGACCGCCGGGGAGCAATGGGACCCTGGCCGCCTGTTTCCCATGGCGTGATGAAGGCAAGGTCCAAACACCACGGTGGCCACGCACTTCATGCCAGACCAAGATGAAAACCATACCCAGGGCGTGTGGCAGGGTGACATGTGAGAGTGAAGGAGAGAAAAGAGAAGCCTGTGAAAATAGCACTCGAAAAGTCCTGACACTCTGTGTGTCCCGTGCTTCATTCCTGAACATCAGAGTGATGTGTTGTGCTAATCAAGGAAAGAAAGTTTATATGATGGAAATGATGGCTGCTGTGTCGTCAACTGAGGAAAATTAAGACTTTGAGAAGGAAGAACAAGATGCCGTGGTCTGTACAGATGAAGGAAGATGATGTGGAGAGTAATCCTGGCATCTAAAGTAGCCATCCTAAACTAGGCATAGAACAGAGCTTCACGCATGGAGCAACTTCAGTATTTTGCTTAACATATTATTTTAAGCAAGCATATGTATTTTTAAAAATCCATAAAATGTGAGGAGAAAGGTTATTTTCTAACATCCAATTATTTTCCTTTCTGGATTGAGAAGTCAATTGCTGGAATATATTTAAAAAATAATAGCTCCCTTCATGTCTGACTCACAAATTCAAATACCCATGAAGCACCCAGGACGGCAGAAGCTGGAACGCTAGGAAGCTTCAGAACTGGATGGGTAATATGATTACCAAAAGCAAAGACGGAGTTAACACAAAATGTGCTTACAATAAGCCGTCACCAAAAAGCCTATTATCAACGGCCACATTACACTTGTTTCCGTGACCAACATAAAATCTATGTTTAAACCAAAATTTTGATTAATTTTTCAAATTTAAAATGTTTCTGGATCTTCACAATGAACAGAAGCACACACAAAAATGTTGCACTGCGGCCTCCCCTGTGCTCCAGCTGTTCTGCTTTCTAAGGAATGATCCCGCCCAAGGGGGGCGTGGGACCCACTCCAGGGGAACCTGGGGAGCACCCCTCCCCACCGCTGGGCTGTAAGTTCTCCAAAGACAAGGACGCAGTTTTATTCACCTATAGATTTTAGTACAAACTTTAAATTCAGTGTAAGCTGGTGAACAGATGAGGAGCTAACGGTGTAACCTGACACTGACCGTGAGTTTCAATCTGAAGTCCTTATTATCCTAGATATTTTAAAAGGCAGCAGAATGAGGTGATTGAACGGGGTGGGATCCCCAGTATCCGTCTCAGTCAGAGCCTCGGGGTGCGTCACACCCTGGCTGTAGCACTTCCCCTCGCACAAGACACTGTCCTGCATCAGCTGTTTTCTCCTGTCACCTGGGGCCATGAGACCTCAATTCTCAAGCAGGACTGCAAAGAATCAGGCACTTGCTTCTGGAGCCAGGGCTCACCAAGCCTTCAGTGAGGGGGAGCAGTTTCAGTGGGGGCGTCACAGTCAATGGGGAACTGCAGAATTCAGCCAAGAATCCCACAAGTCCAAGCCTCGCACCCAGCCACAGTCAGACATCTGCAGGACCATTTCCTGAATGCCGGCGCTGCTGCTGCTGGGAAAGCGGTGGGAAGGCTGCAATCGGTGTCACGGGGTCATGGAAAACTCTGCAGCAAGGCCCCATGGGGAGCCACGGCCACGCCACGAAGCTTGACACCGGAGCAGGAATGTGGCCACCGCTGCGGAGGAGGGGGCCCCTCACAGCCAGGCACACGCAGGGCTGCCTTCTCTGGAGGAAGACAGCTTTCCTCGCAGATTCTCAAAGAATGTGCGTGTGTTAATTAGAAATACAATGAATTAAATTTAAGAAGGTGGACTGTTTCCCTGAAATGATGTTACACGTACTTATCATTACTATCGTGTGCATTTACACACCTGATATTAAAGCAGGAAATGGTAAATCACCAAAGAAGGCTGCAAATCTATCTCTTCCTAAAACTTTCGTTTGTTCTCTCAAACCTGACCTTGAGCTTCAGGGAGTCGGTGTTAGGAATCCTTGCATAGTAGCTCTCTGTCTAATCTGTGGGTAAATGCCAAGAGCTTTGGCAGCTGCATACAGATGAGCCTGGACTTAAGAGGAGCAGGTCTGGGTAAAACCATCAGAAATTGAAAATATCCTAAATCGAAATGTGTTTAATACACTAACCCACTGGATTTTCCCGCCCAGCCTCGCCTGCCTGTCATGTGCTTGAACACTCACGTTAGCCTACTTTATGAGAAGTGCTGACTCTCGCCGCCCCAAAGAGAAGAGCAGAAGGGCCCCCACAGCCGCCCAGCACCCGAGAAAGGGCCGCACCACACAGCAACAGTCTGAGAAAAACACCACAATCTGAAATCTGAAGTAGAGCTCTGACTGAATGTGTGTGGCGTTCACACCATCAGTCTTAAGTTGAACTGTCTGGAGTAGGGAACTATCCGTGGGGGGGAAGGGAGGGAGGAGTTGAAAGATTAAGAGAGTATTTCTAAAAACGAAGCCATTCTCATCTTTTCAAATCCAAAGGATGAGAGAATCAGTACGTTAAAAAAGAAAATAAGCCCCCTAAAGCACTCTATTTCTAGGAAATTTCTAGACGCCTCCTGCCTCTTCCAGACCACATGATGGTGGTGTGAGCAGGCCAGCCCTCCATGGCCCCTCACCAGATGGACTTCCACATTGCTCCCTGGGAAGGGACAGTAGCTGAGAGCTGCTGGAGCTGGTCTGGCTGCTCAAGAAGTGGAGTGGAAATGCCTTTCTCTCCGTGGTCAAGCCTGGACTTTGGTTTTTTACACTGGACTTCCAGCCTGAGGATTCTTGAGTGGAAAATCCCAACTCCTGCAGGTGAGATCCCTGTCATGGGTAAGGTCCATCCTACGTCCAGCAGATGGCTCACTGGCATAAGACTGCCCACAGACTCCACACTGACCACAGAACTGTTGCCAAGGGTCTGTGTCCAACAACACACTCCATTACACAGATCCTGATGTTGAAACATTATTTGAGTCCAGGGTGAATCCTGGCACAATTCTAGGCTTGAGTACTCTCATATGAATTTCAACCTTTGCTATGAAGTTGGTTGACAGGGCTAAAGGCTTAAGTCAACCCCAGTCCAAAGCTAGTGGAGTGATGGTGACAGAGGACACCCACACTAGACACTTCTGACTGAACCACACCTGCAGAGACACAGAACTACATGTATTTCCTATCTATGAAAATCTACTTTGCACATTAGCTTGTAAGAAAAAAAAAATGAATTAAAAAGAGTCCTTCACAAAATACTTTATAAAACACTATCATTCAACACAAGAATAACTCAAGAAAGCCCTAAGCGCAGTCTTACTATAAACAATTTGAATCTCTTCCCTGAATGCCATCAAAAAGCAAACAAACGTCTGACTTCACTGATCCTGTAAAAACGTCCTAGCAAAATTAAGTGCTGACAAACTTTTGGCAACCAAAAAAAAAAAAAAAAAAAAAAACTTAAACATTTCCAAGGGTCTTGAAATCTTATCAAAGTTCCAGACATTTCTCCCTGATGAGAGCCTGGACCTTGGAGGGCAAGGATGGGAGCCCTTGGCTCCTCTGTCAGCCTCTTTCAGAAAAACCAGTCTGAAATGCTTTCATTATGAGTTCTTACTCCAAAGCAGTAATCTGCTTAAAATATTTCTAAAATAAAACTATTTTAAGTCACCCCCCCCCCAAGTAATCCAGCTCCCAAGTTGGAAAATAAGAAAAACATTATGATAATGTTTTCCCAAAGTCTTATTCAGTCGGATCCAGCCCAGCCTTTCCCCACGTGGTTCGCCTTCAGCCTCAGCGAGCGTCATGTTCCCAGCAAGTCACACCCACTTGTCCCCAGGCTTCCTCCCCCAGATCCCCTTCTTCCCTCAGCCTGACCCAAGGCCCACCCAAGGCCCTGCACCCCCAGCCCATTACCCAGGGGCTGCCTCCGCCTGTGATGCGCCGCAGCCCCTGCCACGCCCCACCCAGGACCTCAGCCTCACTCGCGCTCCCGGAAGGCCCCACGCACAGGTGCTCGGAGGGACCCCGCGGTGGGCTCTGCTTCTCGCCACCAGAGGGCGCCGTGGGACTGCACACTTCCCCAAACTAACCGCACTGCTCGGCCGTCCTTCAAGTGTGCAAACCGTTTCTTAAATAACCATTATATTAATACATTGCTATTAAAAATACTAAATATTTAGTGCCATTGAACACATGACGGTGAGCAAAGCTGAAAATAATCACTCAGTTAGGCCTAAAAGGTAGGACTCTATGGGAATTTTAATTAGAATTCAAATTTTAATTAAAAGCAAATACAAGACTTAATGACCTGAATACTGAGGCTGTTAACACTGCTGGTAAAGGCTGTGACCCCAGAAATAATGTGAATTGTGGATTTTTTTCATATTGCTTCGTTGTATCCATTGTATAAACTGGGAGAGTATTTGAGTCTTACAGTAACAGAAAATAAAGTACGTTCAGTTTTGTAAATAATTCCATGGAAATAGAAAATATGGAAAAAATTAAATCCTGAAAAACATACATGAAACAGATACACTTAGGCCAGAGAGGTCTCTGAAGAAACTATTACCAGCTCCTTTCCCTCTCTTCTTCAACTGCCCACTCCACCCAGTCTACCCAACACCCAGGCACATCGCCTCAAATCCCACTTCGACCCCCCTCCTCTTCCAGCACCTCAGTAAAAAATTAAAAAAAGGAAAGAAACTATTGCTGAACATCCTACTGTCAGTAAAATGTAAAGGTTTTTCTATTCTACTGCAAGTTTATAGAAAACTTATAGCTTAAAGTAAGTTAATCCTTTTCTTTAGTTTTGCTGATTCTAAAGGGAAAAAAAATCCATCCAGTTTGTAACGGCTTCCAAAGAAAGTGATGACACAATCTCCCTTGCTAACAAATTGATTTATCAACATGGACACTCACAGAAATCAAAATCATGAATGCACTGTCTAAACCTATTATCTTACATTCTGCTCCTCACATAGAGATCTTGCAATTATCCTTAAAACCAACAGCAGCACAGGCATAAAAGGAACCTCAGCACAGGCCTGGAAACTTACTTAACACAGCTCAGGGCTGCGCATGCTACACTCTGCACCAGTACGGTCAGTCCAGCCACTGAAGCTTGCTGGTGGCCCAGCACAGGGACAGTCATCTAATATGCACAGGCTGAGAAAACCCAGCTGTGGCAAACTCACCCCACAACAAGCAGGGACCGTGTTTTGCTTGATCTTCATGGGCACAGCTCCCTGGGACAAAGTGACACGCTCTGCTTCTGCGCACAGCTCCCTGGGCAGGCTCCCCAGGTGACAGGGATTACCATCAGGCACAGCATGGAGGTCACCCCACACAGGGGGACACCCCAAGGATGCCAGGACACACCAGTAGCTACACAGCAAGGGGGTAGCTTAGTACTGACCTGCCAAGAGGCTGGAAACCCCACCAGGCACGTCCCTCAGACCCTAATTCAAGGGGGGAGGGGAGGAGGCACTTAAATGCCAGTCACCATAGCATAACATTTTGGCTGACTTTGGGTTTTAGTTTTTACTTCCTCCACTTGAGCATTTTTTGAGTGAAGAATGTCCTCCAAGTCACAGACGCTGCAGGAATGAATGTTTCAAACCCGGTCACTGCAGGGATTATGCAGAGAATCTGCGCTGAACATCATACCCACCTCACTGCCTTTGTCCTTCTCTAAAGTTCCATGAGATTTACCCAAAACATTCCAGATTATGACTTAAATTAAAGATCTGGGGCAAGGAGAGATTGCAGGAACATTAAGAATTGTTAAAAAAAAATATCAACAAGAGACAAGAGGTCAGCTCCTTTCTGAGTTTGGACAGGGAAAAACTTGGTCTTTTTCTCATAAAGACACTTTGCTTTATTTTTATTTTCTCCAAACCAACAACCTTGAGATTGGTCATCAGGAAATCTGAGAAACATCAATTAGTGTATAAGTAATAGCTGAGGATGTTATCACCTTGAGCTTAATAATGTGGGTGTGAGGCAGAGTCCTGGAACAAAACTAGGACATATAAAGGTCAGGAAATGCCACAATCTAGGTCATGGGTTTTGATGGATTTTTTTTTTTTTTTTTTGGTAAACATATAAAATGCTAAAGAAATACTCTGAAGATAATAATTATAATTAATAATATAAAAACATGAAAGATATTCTTTAACTTTCACTTGGACAGTTTAAATGCCCTGACATTTTTTTCCTTTAAAATTGTGTTTTTCAGGTGTCCATTCTCTGTGGGACCCCCTTGTGCTGCCCCGGGGGCCTTCTCCCGCCCGTCTTCTAGTGCAGACAGCACGTGGTAGGTGCTCGTAAATATTTCCACAGCTGAGTCAGAAAACACAGATGTTAAAGACCCCAAGAAAATGATGATAAACTTACCAGGAGGGTGCGTGTTTAGGAGGCCCATTTTCAAACTCCACTAATTCACTCTTGCTGACTAAGCGCTCACTGACCCTGGCTCCAGAACCAGCCATCTGGGCTCTGAAAATCAGCTTTGGCCCCTGTGAGTCAGGGAGGATCCCACCTGCCCAGCTGCCAGGAGCACATCTGATTTGCCTGCAGAGTGACTCCGAGTGGCGCAGAGCGCTGAACAAATGGCTCTGCGGTGAACCGTCCTGATGTTACTACTACTTCAGTGCATGTGCATTCTGCATTTACTTTCATCATTTCTATGTCCACCGAGCCAGCTGTATTTCCCATAAAGCCACAGAATGTGGAAAAGAAAAGGACGAGGACATGATGTGAGTGTTCCCATCAGCCAAGAGCCAGGAGGCAGCCCTTTCCTGTTTCTGTGGCTATATCTGACGTAAGAAAATAAGAATCTCTTGGGTATTTTAAAAACTGACTGTTTTCAGACATTTCCCCACAGATTTTGTGGTTTTTCCTTAATGAACACTTCTGAAATTAATTATTTTTTCAAGCCGAGGGCACTCTGTCACTTCTCTCAGGTCAGCCTGAGTCTTTGTGAGGCCACCCCACCCCACCCCCCGGCATGTGCAGAACACTCCTTGTTAGAGGGATCTGCGACCACGCCCAGGTCTGATGCCCCAGTCACTTCCTCATGGTAAGCAGGCTACTTGGCTATATCTTATCCCTGATAACACTTCCCCCAGGATGTTGAAATAATTTCAATCCCCCATTAATCAGAATCTAAAAGATAAGACTAGTTGAAGGAGGTTAAAACGTGGACAATTCAGTTTTGTCCATATAACACAATGCCATCTTGGCCAGACTCAGAAAGCAACAAAGTCCACTGTGTGCTGACCGCTCTCGGGAAAACAATGGTCAGGCTGATCAGAATGAATGAAACAACCTGAATTTTAATCTCTTTTCAGCAAGCCTCCTTAATTAACTTTAAAACATATATAGTTACTCATGTACAGAAATTAAGCAAGATGTTGATGTTTTCTTTTGTTGTTTTTTTTTTGCTCCAAATCTTGGTTTTTGAACTGAACAGTTAAGAAAAGCTTATCACTGCACAATCAATACAAAATGATGGTATATAATTAACGCAAAGAATAGCTGCTTCTTAATTCTTAAAAATAGACTTCCCTTAGCTGGTAAACTTTCTTCACCTCAATATTATTCACAAAACTGGCAAGCCTGTTTCAAAAGCTAATATATGTTAATCTAGGTATGGCTCAATTATGTAAGCACTTAAATCAGTAAAATCGTATGTAATGCCATTTTGATTATTTTGCAGAGGTTTTAAAGGTTAATTTTGAGCTACTTTTTTCTTAATTCTTAATGCTAATAGACGAAAATAGTAAGTTATTTGGCTAGGAACTAAGACACAAAAATTGAAAACGAGCATTACAGCTTCCACATTATTAAATATTAACTTGCTAACGTTTAGGCTGTGGAGTATAAACACATGTGATGCATATTTTGGTATTTGAATTTTTTTTTTTAATTGATCAGAGGATGGATGACCCAATATGGGTATATTAGAGAGAGAAGCAGGGAGACAGAAAATGACAGAGAGAGACACAGACAGAATGAACGGGGGACAGAGAGACAGGAGAGGCCGAGAGGCAGGGACAGATTCAGAGATAAAGAGAGACGCGGAGAATGAGGTCCGAGAAGATGCGTTACGGGACTGGTCGGGGCACACCCATCCCCTCCTCCCCACTCTGAGGGTCTCAGGTCTCTGGCACAATAACCCAGGCAATTTCTCTTTGGCAAGCAGAGGGTGATCAGTTATACACCCTCAAATAGCCTTCCCTCATCTCCAAGATACAAAAGTGCTACTTTGTGGGTATTCTGGGCTCTGCTGAGAACCCTAAGCCAAGGAGAGCCCACTAGGTACGCCCAGTGCTCCGCAGGCAGCATCAGCACTTGCTGAAGAAACAGGACCAACAACCACCTTCCTGACAGCTGTCTGACCTGCGAGCACTGCAGCCACTCAGGTCCAGGATTTCTGCCGTGGGGGTGAACCGAGCTGCTGGCCCCTGTGGCTCTCTAGATGCACCCTGAGGGCAGGGCCTCACCTGGGTGCACTCACCTTCTCAGAGCCTCACCTGGCTGTGCAGGGGTACCCCATGGCAGGAAGAGATGGCTGCAGAGGAAGCAGGTGCTCCTTACGGGTCTCAGCGAGCACAGCTGAGTGGGATAATCCACAGTCCTGACAAGTGCGTGCTTCTGAGATAAAATCACCCGCACACTCTAGAGCTGAGACTTAATTACCTGATGGACTGCAGGGAGCACCTCAGGGGCACAGTGCCTGTGGCAAGAATAGAACATCACACAGAACGGAAAATGACACATTCTCATCTGCCACAGATGAAGCAAATTCCTTCACAGACGACTCTCTAATGGCACCTGCCGGGCAGCCTGCACATGGGTGAGTCTGAGTATTCACCACTTAGACACCGACCCCAGTGACTCCTGCTGCCCCTCCACCTGGCAGAGGACCTTTGAAGGGATGTGTCCCCACAGGATGTGTATGACAGCCCTCAGGCCAGGGAACTTTATTTTTAAATATATGAAAGATACACACTTTGGATTCCGAATATACTTTTCCAAAGGCAAGTGACAGGTGAAAGGAAACAAGCAGTTGTGCCCTCCCTCCTGTGTCCATAAATCCCCGTCTTCTCCCACAGTCAGGTCAAAAAGTGATGCCTCAAAGTGGTTTCTAGACGAGGGACAGTGATCAGAAAAACTGTCTAAGAAAGTCAGACGCAATTGTATAAAGTTATTTCCAATATTAGAATCCACTTCCCATCCCCAAATGAACTGATTTTAGAAATAAAATAGGGAGAATAGAGCAAAAAAATTAAAAAAAACAGGGAGGGGAACACAGGGAAGTGTCTAAGCCGTGACTGCTCAACGCAGCCATCCCACGCCTTTCCAAACAGAACACGGAACCCAGCAACTGATGTTCCCGCCAGCAGCTGAGAAGAGGCTGATGGTACACGGCTACTGCTGCTGATTCTCAGAACGCATCACTGAAGGAGTGTGGGTCACGAGGAAACCGCTACCAGGGGCCTAATGGGCCTCTGGGCCTGATTTTCCTTTGATTTCTGTCATTGGCTGCAGACCCAAGTCCCTTTGATACAAGGACATTCCCTTGCCCCCGGTAGCAGAGGCCTCAAACACTGGGGCATTTACAGGGCAGACTCTGATGGGAACAGGGCGCACATTTAGATCTGGAAGGGTCTTTGGAGATCAGACTCGACTCTCCCTGTGAGAGATCTTCAACTCTAATCTGAATGACTAGAATCTTCTCAGATGGAGAGCTCAGTAGTCAGCCACCAGGACACCCCACACAGCTGCCGTCCACTCCCACCCCAGGGCCAGCAGGTGTGAGACAAGTCCTCACATCTGTGTCCAGAAAGCCTTGTGGACTCAGAGTCTGTGTCCCTCCAAATGCACATGGTGTGCCTGTTGTGTGGGTGTGTGTGTGGTGTGTGTACATATGTGCATGTGTTGGGGTAATGTGTGATGTGTGTGTGTGTGGCGTGTGTACGTATGTGTATGTGTTGGGGTAATGTGTGGTGGATGTGTGTGTGTCATGTGTACGTATGTGTATGTGTTGGGGTAATGTGTGGTGTGTGTGTGTGTGATGTGTGTACGTATGTGCATGTGTTGGGACAATGCGTTGTGTGTGTGGGTGTGGCCTGTGTACACACTCGTGAGGCACAGAGAGGTGAGAGCAGGCAGGGGCGGGTGTGGGAGCAGCTGTCCCCAGCCTGTGACTAGAGAAAAACAGAGAAGTGGGAGGGAAAGGGCTGGGAGTGTGTGGTAGGGACACCACACCTGGAGACATGAGGGTTAGCAGCCCCAGGTCACTTCTGCCCCTACAGACCAGACTTTGGACACCTCCCCAGAGAGGAAGGGCCATCCAGGAGCTTCCCGGCTGTGGGCACAGCCCTGGCCTGTCCCAGGGCCCCAGGGCTGTGGCTCAGGTGGCCGTGGGCTTCTCCTCACCAAGCGCTCTCGGACTCAAAATGAGACAGCCGCTTTCGGGGCTCCCTACAAGGACCCCACTCTTGGCTCCCACTGGCCTTGTCTGGGTGACTTAAGAGGCAATGGCGTGAGGCAGGGGAAACCTCGCTGCGTCCCAGACGCCTGGGCTGGGACCCCCACGGGCACCTCCCCCCAGAAACACGGATCACTTCAGCAAAGGGCCTGCAGAGAGACAGACAGCTGTGACATCAGACGCCATCACATCCTGGAGAACAGCCCTTAGTGTCTCAGGTCTCATAAGCAGAATTGAAAAGACCCTGGCGAGGGGCGCAGTTGTCTGTGGCAGCTTCCCCAAGTATCACAGTATCGCCCCCAAATCAAGGTGAGCCTGCCAGAAAACAGGGAATGGGGTGATGGGACAAAACCCACCAGCCGGTGTGTGACTGCAGCTTTAGGGTTTGGCCTTCCCTGCCCAGCCCCGCCAATCAGGCACCTGGGGGTTCATTCTCAGGCCCAGCCTTCCTTCTCACCAGAGGTCTCCCTTCTGGTTTTATCTGCACTGTCCTGAGTGTGTAGGACCAGCACCCCGTCTGTCCTGCTAACCGCGGTCTGACTCCACCAGCCGCCAGCAGGAGCCCACTTGGGTGGGACAGTGGACACCAGGCCGTGCACTGGGCCCGCTATGGACACAACCCCCGTCCTCACGGTCCTCTAGGGACAGCCACTTCAAAACCAAGCATGTGGCCAGATGCTGGGCCTTAGGAATGCACATGCTCAGGCCATGATTTCCCACCTAGACTCTGCACGCCACCCTGAGGGCCTGACAGGTGGCAGTGAGGCATTCACGAGAAATTCTCTGATCTAACAAATCCTCAGGACCTACCAACAGGGGAGAAGCAGCTCACATCCACCGTCCCTTTCCAGATCTGCCTTCACCCTTTACAGAGACGGCTAACAAAGGGAAACCCTGCCAGGGACTTGGGACCAGGAAGGATTTCATCGTGTCACTTTAAAAATTTGACAAGCGTCACTATCAGCTTCTCCCATGAAGAAATCCAGAACAGATGAGATTGGGAGCCAGACAGCAGGACACTAGCAGGAGCTGTGAGGCTGCCGGGTACACCTTTGCCTTTTCCCTTTGCTGAAGGGGGGAACAGAGCAAAGGCGCAGCACTTCCCCAGCATCTGGGTGCTTGTTAGCCCTGAGTAATTCTTCCTCTGTTTAACTGCACATTGTGCTAAACCACTTCACAGGACCAGGGTTCTGCTAAGATCATTTCTGAGAGTGCAGCGCTCCACACCCATGCTCCACAATCACCTGGCATCATTACGTGCCGTCTAGAGACAGACCGGAATGTCATAAAACCCCGCCAACAAGCAGGAGGGAAGTCTAAGGCACAGTTCTCATTCGTCAGGATTTATTTTGTTAAGGCTTTGATCTTGAATGAATTAAAACATAAACCCTCATTTTGCTCCTTCTAGAAGAAAGCTGTTTTCCTTCCAGCCAATGTTTTGTCAGGATCCTATTTACACAAAATAATTTTTCCCATAAATAGTCCGGACAAAGACTGCCAGTGCTCAGCCCCGCCAGTGACAGCAAGTACTCACAGGGAGCGCTCCAGGCCCTCTACGTCACAGGACGTGACACTCAAGACGCTGACTTTTCTACTACTCCTTCTGAACAAGGAAATAAAATCAACTCACATTTTTAAGCTATCCTGGATGAGGTAAACCCCAAAGAACAGCTGCAAATCAAAAATAGGAGGTTTTTATGATCAGAGTCTGTCATGACCTTAACTGGTCCCAGAAACACACAGCAAAAAGGGGTAAATCTTTATTAACAGAAGAACCAGAAAAATAAGCTGGAGGCTGACCAACGTGTAGCAGAGTCCCCTGTCCAGCAGTGTCCCGAGCTCAGAGACACGTAGGAGACTAGGCCTGTGGGCAGAGCAGGACACACACATTCACTGGGGATTCGCTTTTAGTGGCTTCCCTACCGTACGTTCAAGACATTTTTTTAAACTCTTGGTTTCAGGCATATTCTTTAAAAATCTATTGTTTCTAAGAACTATTCAAGAGGATGCAAGTAGGTAACTGTGGGAAGCCACCCTGACTCTCACGACTGTTCTGCCAGATGGTGATTCATGTGCAGTATGTGGAAATAGGAAACAGGGACATCTGGAAAAAATCTCGGCATTACGAGAGACAAGACAAAACTCGGAAAAGGGGCAAGTATGTATTAACCCTACAACTGCTGGGCAGAGGAGGGAAGGCAGCCTGGGACCCGCAGCCAAGCTGGAGATGCCCCACGGGGCTCAAGCCAGAGACTGGGTTGGGAGGAGAAGGAACCCAGGGAACCACGAAACCACAGTGACAGTTCACTTGGGTCCTCTACTGACGTCCAGACCAAGGAAAGCTGGGCGGGGAGGGGAGGATCAGACAGCACCTGTGGGCACCTCAGGAAAAGCAGGTGGCAAAAAGACCCGCTCAGGGAGTTAGGACGGGGGGAGCTGCAGGGGACAGCTGGCTTCCCTGCATCCTCAGGGACGATGATTCTAGGTCTGACTGATAAAATCACAATGAGGGCTAGAGACTGGAGGATAATTCCAGAGGCCGCCCAGGTGAGTCGCCCTCACTCTTCCTGCACCAAATCCCCGTTGGTTCCCAAAACACTCTAACATCTCTCTAACTGAGGTCCTGGGGGTGCTCCTGGGGGTGGGGTCAGGCCCTTTCCTTGGTCCTCCAGGCTTCCCCTGGGAACTGACAATTCCCACTGGAGGGTCTGCCAGCTCCAGGAATCTGCCCAGAACTGGGCCCGGACACAGAGGACCCTTTCCCCATTTTTATCACGACTTCCAAGCACAGCTACTCCTTACATGTCGCGTACACAGCATGTAGCTGACGTTTTAGATTTCCTGAGTATGTTTATGTACATCGGCTTTCATTCTCCGTTGAGACACACTGGGAAAGTTGCAGGTTAGAGGTCTGGCAGGTGACAGGTGGCAGTGCTCATGCTGGAATCTAGGCTGTTATTTAGCAAACCTTTCTTCCACAAAGAATTGAGAAATAAAAAGGCCTCATGGTCAAACAACTGTGGGGAACCTGGTGACACAGCCCGGGAGGCTCAGCAGGCACTTAGCGCATTGAAGTTCTAATCACACTCCCCGTTTCACCGTACACCCATGTTCTCCACGGGTCTTTGTCCCAGGAACCCAACTGCCATTGAGTCCCAGAAGATCATCTATTGCCATCCTAAAGACGGTCCGAAGGTCACATTTTGGGAAAACCTGAACTAGGCAGTAATGTCTCTCAGGAAATTCAAAACACTTGTACACACAGAGACAGTCCGTCAGTCTCAACAACATTAGACGTCGACTGCACATGTGCTTGACACACCAACTAAAAACCTTACATTTATTTAATACTTTATATTAAGTAACACTTTTTAGCACGTTCTCATTTCACACATTTCATATCTTTTAAGTAATAAAATGAAATTTCTTTTGAATATAGAAAATTTTTTAATTCTCACCAATTCAAATCTGGCACAGTGCTTCATGCAGAATAAGTGCCTAAATACTAATTATTGCTATTATTAATTCCTTGTTATTAGTCCAAGTCAGTTAACTCATCCAAAGTTGCAAAGACTCTACACAAAAATATTTATGATTACTTGCTTGAGAAAAGAATTTAATACCTAGGAAATAGTGTTGACATCTGTAACATTTAAAATGATGACTGTTACAATTTGATTTATGGCAAAGAAACTTTCAGGACTCTATTAAATAATGGAAAGATAATCTTGTTCTTCAATGATTCTTGAGTATCTTATTCTATTCAGATACGGAGACAAGCGACAGCGCAGGCGCAGCCGGGCCCCGTAGGTGAGCTGTGCTGTGTGAAGTGCTCTATAGTTTCATTTCATAATGGGATCTTGGCTAAAATTCTGTTATTAACCATATGCAAATTAAAAGAGAGATCGATGAGATAAATATAGTGATAAGTTGCAGATTACTGAATTCTCAAAAATATTAATAAAGTATGGTCCCTGCCTCAAAAAAAGAATTTCACCCAAGATTTAATTTCCATGCATTTATGATCTGAGGAGAAAGTGAGGGACTTTACCGATGGAGACGGCAATACAGCTGAAGGTGACACGTGGTGTCCTGACAGCGACAGATTTACGTGTTAGGAGACAGGTGCGCTGATGCTCAAACTCCTAATAAAATGACATTCAATGTCTCTGGCAAGAGCAGCTAATGCGAAATGATCACTACAAAAGGCACTTATCATTCGAATGATTAGAAACTTTGGCCTCTCTTCATGTAGCTACATATGAGTGAATTTGTAGCATTTCTTGGCAGATAATACCTTTTCTTCTTTTTTTTATTTTTCATGTCCTTGAGAGAAAGACACTAGAAATGCTTGGTTTGTATCTCTAAAAGAGCCTTGCAAAGTAAGGACTAAAAGACATGTACTGATGAATTAATTGCACTTCCAGAGAGTGAGAGGCAACCCCACTGAGCTCCATGCGGCCCGGCCTGGGGAGAGTCTTCCCTGATTCAGGACAGGCTGAGGCCGCGCCTGTGTCCCACATGCATGAGATACCCCCATGTTTACTTCCTGGGGAGCACAGAAGGACGTGCCTAGTAGTAATGACAGCCACCAGCATCTAACAAGAGGGCCGGATCTCTTGTGGGAGGGGTCCATGCCAGGGTTTCCCAAAGGAAGGGACAGAGGGGACCCCACGCTCACCCTGTAGTGTGGCTGCACCCCTCAACTTGGGCCTGAAATGCTCTTGCTTCAAATGCCCTCCCTGAAGAGGCCTGTCTTCTTACGGTGCAGGGAACAAGCCCACCTGGACAGTGACCCCGATGCTTGTCGTGCTGGGTGGAGCTTTCCCCACCTGTCTCAGGTGGGGGTGGCTCGGACATGAGCAGATAGCTGTCGGACCCGCTACATGTCACAAGCACGGGGCTTCCTGTGGGTTATTTGTTTAACCAGATGGGAGGGCCAAGCCAGCCGCTCCAGAACAGGAACTGGGAGAGCTGCCTGCAGCCCCAGAGGCCTGGGCTCATTTCTTCCCCGTCCTCCCACAAGCCTTCCATCACCATCCATTTACATGAAGGCTTCAGAGGCTGCTTTCCTTGGCCAGCTGCCAGTGGAACTGGCACAAATCAGTCTAGAGAAACTGGAGCTTGCTCAGGACATGAGGATATTCTCAACCCCATGGTTGGCTGCACTGCCCTTCTCAGATGAGTCTCTGCTTATCTTAGGAAGTAGAGAAACTGATTATGCTCTGATGAGGGCCTATATTCAGGCCTCTTGCTTTTGTTGGCTAAAAAAAGATGGGGCCAGTTTAGTGGTTCTCCATCCAGGTTGATTCTGCATCCCCCAAGCCACCACCAGGACACATTTAGCAGTAGTTGAAGACATTTCTATGTCTCAGCTGGGGAGTGGACCCTACTGGGCAGGAATGCTGGCCCACCTCCTGTATTGCACAGGACAGCCCCCCAACAACACTCCCTGGGGAGATACTTGTGGCTCAGGGAGTAGGACACCAGCCCCATATACTGAAGGTGGCAGGATCGAACCCAGCCCCAACCAAACTGAAACAAAAAATAGCTGGGTGTTGTGGCCGGCACCTGTAGTTCCAGCTACTCGGGAGGCTGAGGCAAGAGAATCACCTAAGCCCAAGAGCTGGAGGTTGCTGTGAGCTGTGATGCCACAGCACTCTACTGAGGGTGACAAAGTGAGACTCTGTCTCTAAAAAAAATGTTAAAAATAAATATAATTTTCAAAAGAATAAAAAAAAAAAAAAAACTTGGCCCTGCTCACACGATGTCCATAGTGCCAGCCAAGAAATATAAAGCTTGCTGGTGCCTTTGATTATAAAGAGGGCATTAAATGGTCAGCCTGCAGACCAGCCTGTACCCTGCCTAATGTTCAAGATGTAGCAGCCACTCTTGCTGTCCTGCTCTGACATGACAAGCCCAGACTGTTCTGTCCTGGCCAAAATCTGTTGTGAATAAGCAGCAGCTATCGTTTGAGGTGAAGATGCAGAGAAAGAGGCTGAGCGGAGGTCTGGCGTGCACACCCAGTGACCGTGTCAGACATTCTCAGGCATTAGATGGCAGCTACAGCTATAAACCACAGTAAGAGAACAAACTCAGTCCACAACACAACATGAAACTCCCCCCAGATTTCCAGGGCCAGGAACAAAATCACTTCCACATTGGCCACAGACTCCTCCAGCCTATTCCTATCAGATAAGATGCACGTTCTAGACAGACAGACAGCGATGCTATTTTCAAAGTTCTTTGCTTTGAGAGCAATCTGGGGTTGTTCTGTCTGATGGCAGTCTTAGTGCTATGCAAACCCAGAGTGTGCAGAGGGGGGTGATTTATAGACAGTCCAGTTACTAATAACAGGATACTGTGCTGCTTCTCTGCATGTGTGCCAAGACCACGGGCATCAGCAGGGTTAGCGGATTCTAAGAAGACAGAAGATGCCCAGGCAGTTCTCATCGCTCAGGAGAAACACCAGAAGCCTGCTCTGTGGGACTCTCTGCGCTCCCAGACCACCGCTTGGGCACATCCCATTCATACTAAAAACTGCCAAACCTTCCCTAGCACAGCATTTATCAACTGGCCACCAGCGCTGCTTTCTCTGATGAGCACGGCTCAATTAACATGTGTCTTTACGCACCCGTGTGACACGTAACCCAGGTATCTAAGCAAGCTTGGTGAACCGATGAAGATGTGACAGGCCTGCACCCTTCTCTGTCCGGGAAACTGTCTCTTTTATGGCCCCAGGCCCCAAGGCATTGCTCCCCTCCTGGAACTTTGAACGACTGTAGCATTTGTTTTCTCTGCCGCTTCTCGGGAATTTGATAATTTATTCTCGACTTGTCATTTACTTCATGTGCTTAAGTCCCAACCTCTCTGGTTTAAGTTCCTGATCTTGGGACGCCATAGGGGCACAGATCCATATAAACGTGGGCTCCCACGTTAAGACTTCTTGTGCAAACTCTGTTTTAGCAAAGTATAAATGATCCATTCCTAAGCACATAGCAGTCACTCTGGGAACGTGTGGCCTTTCCTTCTGTCTTGAATAGTTGAGAAAATCACATTATCAAGCAAAAGAAGAGCTTAACTTTTGGCAGTTTCTGAGTGGGCAATCGCTCAAACCCTAATCAGTTTAAGCAGATAGCATTCCCATACCGCCCTAGCCTTTGGAAAACACACAGCCACTGTGTGCAAAGCCAGATTAATCACTTAAGAGAAAACATCTGAAGATGTGAGTGGCCATTCCAGGCAAACAAAAAAATAAACACCGCAGCAAGACTCTCTGACATCCATAAAAAGCCTGATGAATTTAACTGCTGAGCTCAAACTAACTACCCAGCATCATAAAAGTTACTTGATAACCAAAATTATAAAAGTAGTAATGATCTGTTGCACTAAAATTTATTTAAATACTCCCCCATGCAAAGCAAAAGCTAGCTAAAAGAGATTTATACTGGAGATATTGCAGTCTCCACCGAGGGTATTGGTGGGTTGTAAATTACATTGTTAAAGTGTTCCTCCAAGAGGTGTGGAAAAAAACATGCCCCAGAAAAAAATAATTTCCAAATTTCAAAGGCCGTGACACTATGTCTCAGTTAGATAAGGTTTACTCCCTCTGAGCTGTATGTCTCCTAGTGTCCTATTTTTTTAAACAACAAATCAAAATTAATTTAATTTGTCAATATTTGAGAATAGCAATAACTTCTACAAGAATTGAAGGCATTCATTTGTAGCTCACAAGTGGACATAGGATTGAAACCACCAGATTTGCAGTCTGCGATTCTAAGCCCTTTATTCACTCTGCTTTTGCCCCGGATTAGCATGTCCAGGACCGGAATGCTCTGACATGGGTAGGAAGGTGGTGGTGGCCGTGGAAGAAGACCAAGTTTCCCTTCTGACATGCAGGCCTCGTATAAATTTCTGCTCGCTGAGTTGGGATGAGAGCAATGGAACCAGATCTGAAACCCTAGCTCAGTTCAGCTCCAGGCACTGCACATCATTAAACTGATTATTTTAACAGTCCTTGCAAAAGAATAAGAGGAAGTTTAGAATTTCCTGTCAGTGGGAGGAAGGAGTCTTGGCCCTTGTCACTGCTGTGTGCACCATAGGACCTTAAATGTTTGTGCTCAAGATGAGAAAAAAGGACCTTGCCTTTGTTATAAGGATATAACTAAGCCACATAACTACTGCCTTAGAGGCCTTCTGAGTCCATACAACAATTACAGTCTTTTACAGCACAAATTCAGAATGGTTTCGCCTAAAATACTAAAAATATTAGTATTTTACATTTTCTTTATGGAATAATAAATGAAGAAATCCAAAGTGGGCCATGGAAAGACCAAGTGTAGGTGGGGCAGGGCAGGCCAAGGACAGGCATGGTGGGGCCGGAGTCAGTGGATCTGAGCCCCAGGCCGGGAATCTCGGCGGGGCTTAGCCAGAGTAAGCCTGGTCTTCCACCTGGTCCCAACAGGAGCTCCCAAATTCAAGGTGTAAGTTGGTTGCCCGCCATGGGAGGCTGGCCTGAACCCTCATCACGAGAAAGAAAGCAGCAGAAACTGAAGTCCCAGCTTCTGCCTGCGCTGGCTCCTGCTGGACTTCCTGTCCAGAGCCGGCACCTGTGTCCTGAGGAACGTGTCTGCCTCACTGAGTGTGCAGTCCACAGCAAAGGCTCCCCCACCAGAAGTTTTGAAATAAAACATTTAAAGACCTTTTCCTTCTCTGATTAGATTCTTGGTACTGTCACGGATGTGGGTAGCCTTCTCTGCAGACCCAGCTCTTAATGGAGGTGGCTTGACTCCCTGACCAGCACCTGACAGGTTATGAAGAGACCTGCCACAAGCACCTCGGGGGAAGGCAGGCCTGGGTGGCTCAGCCTTGCTGCATTTTGATGGGTGGATTCTGCAGTGAAAACTAAAATGAATTAGGCTAAGAACATAAATGCGTTCATAGGTGCGCACACAATGAGAAAACCTGAAAGGTGTCAGGTCCGCGAGCGGTGGACGATCCTCCAGGTCTGACAGCTGGGTGGATGTGAGTACCAGTGAGCAAGTTGCTGGAATGGGCCCCGATCTCCCTGAGAAACGCCAATTCGGCAGCTCCCTCCTAATCCTGACACTTGCAAAGCCACCAGGAAAGCAACGAGTTGATGAGGCCTTAATTTCCTATTTGCTGACACCCCAAAGTTCTGTAATTTTTTTTATAGATTAAATGATTTCCTTATTAGTTCAGTGTACTCATATATATAATTCAACTTTAATTGAGAAAAAAGTCCTTGTGGTAATAAAAACACTTGCCTCTACTTTAAAATAACTCTTGAAAATGTACCCTGGAACCAGCTAGAAAAAATTATTCCCTAGGAAGAGAATAGAGCAGAGAGATGAATTATCATTGTTGATGAAAGAGCTGGCTTCACATCCTTCACTCAAAACCATCCAGGCAGTGCCGGTGCTACCGACGGTCAGGCATGTATTTTTTAAACAGTAATGTTGGTATTTCAGCAAATAGCTGAAAAGGAAAAATTTTCTGCAAAGTAGAATTTACTGAACTTCCTAAGTATGAGTCTGTCACTCCATAACCTTTGGCATATTCTGGAAAGAGATAAGAATTCACATGTTGGCCTGAATGACACCCTGGACTCCCTGGAGACAGGGCACGGCCAGGGCAGCCCCCTGCGTCCTGTAGCCCCCACTCTGCACCGCGCCCCACAAGCTGAGGGCTCCTGAGAGTCTCCACACCAGCACACCTGGTCTCCATGGAGACTCAGATGCTGTACTGTCCCTGGAGTAAAACCCACACAGCACCCCGTCTTGAGCCAGCTGAAATGCACGATACAACTTGGCTTCCAGAGAAAACTACCTTTATCTAGATCTGTGGTTCTTCTTTTAAATTTTAATTTATTTACTTTGGATTAACATAAGGGCACCTACTATTAGGCCACAGTGTCTGTGTTTGTAAGATGCAGTCCTAAGAGGTGTGCCCTATACGCCTACATTGTACCGCCTGACAGATGGGAGCCCACCAAGCCTCCCTCTCCCTTCCCAAATTTAATTGTGCTTTTCTCTCATACAGGTCTCCTAGTTTCATACTAGTACTGAGTCTAGTACTAGTACTAGACACTTGCTTTTCCATTCTTGAGATACTTTACTAAGGAGAATGTTCTTCCACTCCAATCAGGCAAATACAAAAGACGTAAAGTCTCCATCTTTTTTATGGCTGAATCGTATTCCCTGGTATACATATACCACAGTTTATTAATCTGTGATTCTTAAATGAGAGGGAGGAGCAGAGCTTGTTTAGAAGAAAATATAATTTTTCATTTGGGAAATAATAAATACTACTGTCAGGGCCTGTGACTGGCCAGGTCTTGGGCCCAGCTTAACTAGGTTCTAGACACGGACTGCTAAGCTACCTTGCTCAGGAACAATTTCTCTTAGGTGCCTGAGGGCTGTCTACTTCAGCAGGAGAGAGAGTCTTAGAGTAAAGCAGTCTTCTTAGAATAGATAGATCTTAGTCTTTAGTAGAGCTTGGTGATCTT
>CAUYPK010138990.1:0-13539 GCA_963574355.1 Loris lydekkerianus
TGGGAGCTGGACAGGCCCAGGTTCAAGTTACCCTTTTGAGAAGTGGTGGTGGCCCGTTCCGGGCTGTGTACCCTCATGCCGACTGCCCTGGCCAGCAGCCTGTGCCCTCAGGGCAGTGGTCAGTTCTCCCTCTGGTAGGTGTCCCCCTTGCCCGCCTTCCCTGGTGTCTCTGCCTTTCCCAGCTGAGTGTGACCGTCACGGAGAGTCCAGCACAGTGAACGCGCAGCACAGCTGTGCCCAAGCCGACTTCTGAATTCCATATTGCAATTTTCCCGATACCTCAGATTTTATTTTGGAAACAAAAACGTAGGATTCATGCTTATTTTACTTTGACTATTACCTCTCCTGTCTACACTTTTTAATTTAAGAAATTATACGTCTTTCCATCTAGTTTTGGGCACTTTTGTCTCCTGAAGATACACGCTATAAAGTTTCAAACACATTGTGGTCACTTCTGCTGCTTATTGAACTTTTGAAAAAAACAAACATCCTCAGCCAGAACTAGTCACTGGACACTGCCTCTCAAGTGCACCCTCTATTATGTGTGGCCAACCGCCCTGCAGTGGTTTTTGGAGTGGCCCAAGGAGCTCCTCCTACTGCTTTATTATTCCAGGAGGAGGTAGGCCAGGGCTCTTTAAAAAATTGGTCACTGAAGCAATGTGATGGAGCATACAAATTTGGGTGCCGTTTAAAAATAGAAAAGTTTTCTGGCCATAACCTGTGCTCGAGACTGTTCTAATGTCGAATATCCTGGAAACAGTTGCAAGAGTCAAAGGAAGCTGACGTGCAGCCCCACTACGCATCAGGGTGGCGTCTGTGGCCTGTGTCCCCCAACACCAGCTCTGTGACTCCCCTGTGGAGCCTTCCTCCACTTGCAGCCACACCACCTCTTCTGGCGTGGATCCTCACCAGGTCACGCCTGCTCGGACATTAGTCCTCCCGCAGGCCAGGGGTTGGCTCAGATGGGCTGAGAACCCCATCAGAGCTGATGAAACAGGAGGGGATGTTGCCAAGGTTGTGAAAAAGTAAAGAAAAAGAAAAGCATCAATCTGAGAAGTTTTTAGCAGTCTCTTCGCCAATTGCACTAGAGTGAGAAAGGATGTAGCTGTGAGTGACACGGGCGGCCACCTCCAGGCCACAGAAAGAGTTCCTGCCCCAGAGCAAGGCTGATTCCAAGGAAGCAGAGCTGGACAGTGGGCAGGGCCTGAGTCCTGTCAGGTGTCTGAGCCCAGGATCAGGCCATGCTTTGAGCTGTTTGATTACACGAGTCAGTTTTCCGTTACCATTTTACGTTTTGGTTACTTCTTGCATAAGCAACTGTTTGCTGGGGCTTTTGCTTGGCACCAAAGATGGAGATGAACACAATCTGTGTTTTGCCCTCAAGATCTTAGTGCAGGCATATGGGTCCGGGGTCGGAATATAATCGGCTGTTATAGGTGTCAGGAAAACTGATACAATGTAATCAGATGAGGCTTAGCTGTAAGTGCGGAAAACCCCAAAAAGTTCAGAGAATAGGAGACAGGGAAAACCGTATTAGAATGTTAGGCTACGTCAAAGCCAAGAGAGTCTCTGTTCTGAGTAGGCGTGTGCATTTGGGTCAGCGGGGAATCTCCATCCCAGAGATACGGGTGGATGTGGGGTTCTGCATTTGTATAAGAACAAGCTCCCGCGTGGTGCAGATGCCCCTGGCGTTTGTATGCGGGGCATTAGACCCCTTCTGCAGTTTTTTTCATCACAGATGCCCCTGTTTAAGAAGATAACAGAGCACATTCTGATCATAGTGAGGGATTCAGTGTTGAGGGAAACAGTTGAAGGAAGACAGTTTGTTTAATACAGAAAAGGGAAGTCTACAGAGAGATTCCGTTGGTAGTCGTCAAGTACGTAAAGAGCGTGGGCTTTAGGAAAACATTACAGTTTTACCATCAGACCTATGGAGAACTCCAGAAGTAGGATGGACAGGGGGAAGCTTTGTGAAGAAGATTTCAATTCAGCAAAACCAAACATTTGCTTCCCAGAGATGGAGTGGATGTTACAAGGTGTTATGTCGTGTTGCAGGGTTGCAACCTTACATGCCTGTGGGGGTGAGGTCAGCGACTGAAGGAATAACAGCAATCCAGAGCATGAGACAACAGGTTGTGGTGGGCACTGGTGTAGACACAGAGAGTACGCCTGGTCTACAGATGGTTGGCCAACAGCGCCTCTGTGGATGGGTCACTCCTGGCCCACACAGACCCTCTGTGCCAGTTAGAAAACGTGGGTTTGTTCTCATGGCACTTTGTTTCCCCCTTTTAGAAAATTGTCTTACTGTTTTTTAGAACAAGGCATTTCACCACCTGGAAAATGGTAAATCTACAACACCGGTGATGTGAGTAGATTCAGCCCTCTGAGGCCATAGCATGACCCTGACGTAACCCTTAGTTTCGGCATCTACGCGTCTCATGCGATCAGGAGAGAAAAGTATTTGTCAGACTTTTTCAGAGAGCAAGGTCACAGAGTTGAGGCAAGGCCCCGCGACCCAGGCTGCACAGCTCAGGATCTTCCCTAGGGAGGCTCCCGTGGAGCAGGACCAACTGGTGGATGGGGCACCATGCACCCCCAGTGCCAGGAGAGAGTGCACTGTACTAAGTGTGGTGTGCAGGGTGGGCGGGGACAGGGAGTGGTCAGACAGATTTGTCAGGGAAGACTCGGCTTGCACTGATGGTGTGAGCCTGATGACTGTTCTCCTGTTGCGTCCTTAGCCCTGGGTGGTAGCCCTTGTAGTAGAGTGGGGCCCTTTGGGCTGAGGTCAAAACATTCCATTCTGTCCAGCCCTCTGTCGCATTGGTTTTCCCTGCTGGAGAGCTGGAGACGAGGACAGGCACACTGTTTGCCTCTACGTCACACTTAGACGTTCTCGGGCCCACACCACAGACTGAAGCTGGCTCAGGCTCCTGTTGCTAGCTCTGTCCATACCAGCTCATGTGGCCGCTTTGGACCTGGCCCTTAACCCTTAATTAAGCTGGAGCCCACAGATGCCATGTGTGTGGTTCCCAGACGCTCTGTGCGTCTCTCAGGCCCCTTTCCTTCCCACCCAGCTGCCTGCATCCCCTGGATCACCCCAACGGCCTCTCCCTTCAGACACCTGGACGCTCTGCTGCACTCACAGCTGTGAGCGTGACTTAAGTCACTTTCATGGTCAAAACTTCTCAGCGGCCCCTAGGTAGCCTTTTCCACCAAAGGACAGCGAGTTCCGCAGCCTGACACCAGATCCCTTAACAGCCTCCGCAGCCTGACGCCAGATCCCTCTAACAGCCTCCGCATCTTTCCATCTAAAACGTCTGTTCCTCTTCAGCTCTCCAGAGCTCTCTGTCTTAGCAGGGTCCCTCACCTCTGCATCTTTGCTGGGACTTCCTCTAGGGAAAGAGGGTCCCTGAAAAAGCAAGGGAGAGAGCTCAGAAGCCAGCTGCCTGGTTGCTGTCCAACCACTCAGCCTCTCTGGGTCCAGTGTCCTCACCCAAAACACGGGGACCTGGGGCTGAACCAGGGTCTAGGGGCAGTTCCGTGTGCCCACCATTACACTTGATGTCTTGGAGAGGCCCCTGTGGACCTGCCTTCTGGTTCTCCCTCTCGTGTCGTCCCCTTTCGCATCAAATGAGAACCGACCCTGACTCGAGGAGCATTCAGACTCACGTGGTGTGTGATTTCCAAGGCAAGGTTATCGTGGGCATCGCGGCTTCCACTCTGGCCACTGAATTGCTCCTTCTGAGAGAAGCAGGATGCCATGCGGCCAGGACACTCAAGCAGCAATGTGGCGGGAGGACGGGCCCCAGCAGTCAGCTCCAACTTGCCGGTGCTTCTGTACAGCTGGCTTGGATGCAGATCCTCCCTTTCCTGTCCAGGCTTCATGTGGCTGGAGCCTCACGGAGACCCCCGAGCTAGAAGCACTCAGCTCAGCTGCCCCTAAATTCCCGACCTATAGAAACTGTGAGATATAACAACGCATCACTTGTTTCTAGTCCTAAGTCTTAAGAGTAATTGGCTTCGTGGCAATAGATAAACTAATAGTGTGCATTTGTATGCTGAGTCTCAGAGCAGGTCCACAGTCCCCATGAGGCTGCAGCCCTAGCCAGGGTGTGGCAGGGAGGCTGATGCAGACGCCTGACACTTCCCACCAGGTCACACCCCTCATTCCCTGGGGTCCCTGTGCCCAACTCAGAGTTACAATTAAATGAAAAACCTGCCTTCATGACTGGATGTAGAAATGCATTACGTGAGTACATGTTCATCAGGGAAGCCTGGGAAAGCAAAGAATGAATATTATAATCTCTACTAAATCCGGTGGGGGTTTCTCATTGCCTTAAACTATTTTCTTCAAAAATGTTAATCTCCAAATGAAAGGAACCCTGTTATTTGTTCTGATTATATAAATATTGTAAAATAATGCAGAGAAAATGAAGAAATGGAAGTCACGCCCTCCTCTGTGCAGGAGTCTTTACACTTTGGTGCAGAACCACTACACGTTCTCTCTCTATGCATGTGTACACACCTGCAAGTTAGACTTAGACGTGAGGTGTCTTAAATAACTAATTTGAAATTTTATTTTTTTACCAAATGATATTGTAAACATTTTCCTGCATCCACTGACATAAATGCACATCATGACCATTGATGGCTTCATGGTTTTCGAGTATATAGTATGATAACTTATTTCATTATTTTCTTATCTATGGACATTTGTTTTTCCCCCGTGTTTTCACTATTATAAACTGTACTTTGTTGAACATCCTACATGTATTTTTTAAAAATGCTTATCCTTACATATTTACCGTTAGGTTAAACGCCTAGAAGTAGAATGGTTGATTCAAAGGGTATTTTGAAAGATTCATGTTCATAAATTTTGCCAAACTGTCCCTCAGAAATCTTATCCTAAGTTATCTTGCCAATCACAAATGAAAGGGTCCACTTCCCCGTGACCTTGGCAACAGGAGAAACGGTCAATTCCTCATGTAAATTCAGTGGCTGGGCTGACCCATGTAGTCTCCTGCTGAGACTCACTTTCATCAACAAGCTGAGTGGGGCAGAGATGCCCTCCGCTGGGCGGGGACCCAGGGCAGCTGCCTGCGGGCCTCTGCGCCCTCCACAGGGCGGGGAACCCGTGCCCAGAGGAAGCTGCCCGCCAGTCTCTGCTTTGGTCCTAATGTGTTTTACTAATGTCACATTGTTTCTTTTTTTATATACTCAGTAAATATTCTTAGAAACTTTTCACTCAAAATTGTTTATTCTGACTTGAGTTGTATAAAGTCACAGCACACAAGTGGCTTATTAAAACAAAAGTCACCAACCTCCCTTGTAAGGAGGCTTTGTTTTCCTCATTTTTTTCTCTCCCTTCTTCTGAAGCCTGCTGGGTAGAAGTTACTAACCCCTCTGTGCCCCCAGCTCACGTATCAAGCTTCCCCCTAGCTTGGCACCACCACGTCCTGCCGCAGCCTGGAGGTTAGTTACTCTGTCCCATTCTCCTCCAGACTGTGAACTCTCTAAGACCAGCAACCTGGCACCTGGCGCCAAAATACCCCCAGTAAAGGCCTAGCAAGTGAATGAAAGCCCTCTGTATCCAGGTTGTCATGAATGACTAAACAGCCCACAGGGTTTTCTGGGAAAGCTCTGCCCTGAAGGCGCTCAGCTGGAGGAGGGACTTGCCACTGACCAGCTGGGTGACCTTGGGCAGCTTCCTCCCTCTTTACGACTCTATTTCTTTGCCTACAGTGAGTTTGTTGGGGGATATGGTGACTCCCACCTGGCTGATCATCAGAAGGGTCCTTTGGGCTCCACCCCAGAGGCAGGGCCCTGGATCGTGACTGGGAACCACTGGACAAATGCGTTTCTCTGCTCTGTGACCACTCCAAGAGCACATTGGTAGCTGTGAGCCTCAGTTTGCAAACCTGTAAAGTGGGGGTGGTGGCCATGATGACTGCCCTGACGCCTTCTTGGGGTGGACCTCAAAATCACAACATTTCTGAGCAGGAATGTGAACTACTGGTCTTTCCTGTGTGCCTTTCTCAATGCCATTTGGAGTTTGGTTTTGGCCAACCAACCTGGATGGGACCTGGGGAGCGCCCCTTAGGCTATGGACAGGTGCTCCCCTACTTAGGCCTTTCTGGGGCCTCTTGCACTGGCATCCAGATTCCCTGGAGATCCCCTCACTTGCTGCGATCCACTCTAACTTGGGTGTGGGTGACGATCTCTTTCCAGCTTCCCAGAGACACTCAACTCTTGTGCCAACTTCACCATTTCCTCTCACTCCCCTCTAGCCTTGTTCTGTTCCTTGCTCTGACCCTGTAGCTTTTTCTCACATTTGTCTTCCAAATTGGCAGGTAGCCCTGATAGCAGACTGGCCAGCTGCCCTACGCAGGGTCAGGGTGTAGGGATGATGCTGTAGGAAGCTGCCAGGACGCTGTGCAAACAAGATGTAGGTCTCCTTGCAACTTCCATATCTAAGTACGGAGGGGATCTGGTCCAGCTTATCTTTGGAGGCCTGTCTCTGAAGACAATTGAAGAGCAGGAACAGAAGAGGAAAGATTGAGGCAAGAGAACAAAGGCTTATTATTGAACAGCTGCTGGGCACCAGGTACCATTCTAGGCCCTTTGTGTATGTTTTAATAATAGCTGATCTTTATAGCAACCTGCCTTGCCTTCGCACAGAGGATTTGATTTAACCCTGATCCCAGGCGTGCAGTGGGAGTTGTAATTCTCATTCTACACATTATGAAGCTGAGACTTGCAGGACGCAAGTGTCTTGTCCAACCTGACATGGTCAGCAAGAGGCAGAGTTTCCTTTACCTGACTCCAGAGTCTGCCTGCTGGACAGGGTAGTGCTTGTTGCTTGTTCAGCCTCCATATTTAGCACTTAAATTTCCAGGGAAATACTTGCGCCTAGAGAGGGAATTTCTTTAAGTTTCTGGAGCCAAAATTATTTTAATTTTATGGCTAGGAAAAATGTAAACTTACATTTCCAGCAGACCAGAGATGATAAAGTATGCATTTGTCAAATAAAATTCTTTGCTATGATAAAGTAAATCATTCCTTGGCCTTGTAAAAAATTAGGCCTCACTTGAACTGTTTTCACTCCAGCCTTTGCTAATATTTCTGTTATCTCCATTAAGGATTATAGTGATGAATGCCTTTTATTCGCATCGTTAAGCACTTTGGTGAATGTGTGAACACATGGACCTTCATAAGTCATAGGGAAATGAAACAGCATGGTCTCCTGGAAGGAAGAAATATCTTGAGAGTCTGACAGGTTGGGGTTAGCGTCCTGTCTCTGCCACGCACGAGCTAGGAAATCCTGGTGAAATTCCTCAGCCTCTCTGCATCTCACTTTCCTGATGTGCCAAACATGGATAATTGTGCTGATCTCCCTGGGTAATTTTGAGGATGGAATGAGATGGCATACTCATAGCGCTGTGCCCTCCTGGCAGGGAGTGAGTGTCACGGTTATTACTGGAATAGCTTTCAAGGTAACTAGTTATTTAACGGCAATGCCCAGGGCCCGCAACACTGAGTCTTGGGCTGAGCACAGGCCGCACTGTGTGGTGGGCTCCAGCTGCTGATGTACTTACGCCCCTGTTAGAAACAACGCAGGGAGCAGGTGAAACTCATTAGTGGGTGTTTCTGTCGAGATTCTTTGGCTGCAAGTAACAGAATATCCAACTTAGTGTGTCTCAAACAATTTAAGAATATTAATCACCTCTCACAAGAAGTATTCTCAGGGTAAGTTGATTCCAGAGCTGTGGAAGTTTCCCAAAGATACTGCCAAGTTCCCACATTTTTTCCTCTCTTCTCTGCCGTCCTTAGCCTGTGGCTCTTAGGCTAGCTCCCTAATGATGCCAAGATGGCTGCAGTAACTCCAGGCATCACATCTCTACATCAGGTGAGAAAGAGGAATGAGGCCTCATCCTATCCTCATATCTCTTTTGAGGGAAAAGATTGCCAAAGCCCCACCTCCCAGAAGACTTCTCATCCCTTTTACTGGCTAGAATTGTATCAAATGTTCATCACAGAGCAGAGGTAATGGAAATAGTTAGGGTCAGTGATTCTCAACTGGCTGAGCACAAATTGGGAAACCTTTAAAATAAACACACATGTTGGGCAACACCTGTGGCTCAAAAGAGTAGGGCACTAGCCCCATATACTGGAGGTGGCGGGTTCACACTTGGCCCTGGCCAAAAACTGCAAAAAAAAAAAAAAAAAGAGAAAAGGCAATAAACACACGTGTTAGGTTCTACCTTAGATGTTGATTTCACTGGGTTCTCTTGGGGCCCTGCCACACACAAGTGTGTCTGTGTGTGTACATGTGTACACTCCAGAGAGCTCTCGGGAGCATCTGGGATTGAGAATCATTGGTAGACTGTCCAAGTTTCACCCCAGGGGTGAGGGGAGGCTTTTCATCTTCACTGAAGGACGTAGCCACAGGTTATCTGAACCAAGCTGACATTCTTGGAAAGGGGAGCACAGCTGTGATGTAGACAGCTGAAAGAATCTGAGGACATAGGGAAAGTCATCAGGAACTAGGGAAGCTCATGACAGCAGGAAAGGGCAGAGCAGATAACCCCTCTCACCCCACACCCCACACTCCTGGGGTGAAAGGGATGCTCCTGAAGTTGTGCAGGGACTTCTGGTCAACCAGTACAGGCTCAGTGCAGCTGGTCACTATTGAAAAGGCAGTCTCCTGGGCTGAACTGCACGTCCAGTCTCTAAATCTATGGAATCTGCACTCTCAACACACCCCGTAATTGCCTCCACTTGGTGATAATTAGAAATAACTGCCTAGTGGAGTTCACCATCACCATAAGGCTTCTAGAAATAACAAGCACCTCCTTCTCCTAGAAAAGTAGGAAACCTGCATTAGGCTGTGCAGTGCTGCGTAAAGAATATGTGCTCAAATGTGTTAAATTGCATCATTTTGGTTACCCTAATGTAACCTCTCTGGGCCTTGGTCTTCTTATCCAGACAATGAAGAGAGTAATCACATCCACCTGTCTGAGGTTAAAAGTGAGCAAGGCAACGTGAGTGACTGACACACATCAGGGCAGGGCGGCTGTTGACTTTCCCAGAGGACCGATTTTCTTAGTCTGGGTCAGAAAACAGAGCGGACCAGCCCTGGAGTCCTTTGGGCCTGTCAGACGTGGTGTGCCACTTGAACACTTGACAGAAGCAATAGCAGTAAAGTCCCCTGTGCTGTTTGGAAAGGAGCCTTGGTATGAGCAGAAAGGGTCACAGGCAGGGCTGGGCGGAAGGTTTTCACTCATGACTTGGGACAGAGTGATGTGTGAGCTCTGGCTGGGCTCTAGGGTGTATCGCAGCCTGGAGAGCCCAGGCCCGGCTGCTTAGTGGAAGCTCCAGGCATGGCAGCCTCCTCACTGCCAACCTGGTGGCCTCCTTATCTGCCTACTGTACAGGAAAAGAGTCAAGTGTAAACTAACACTTCATGTAAATGGGCTGTCAGGTCACTGAGCCAAGATGGCACAGTTAATCTGTTAAAAACAGCAAGGTCCCTCCATGTGTAAACATCCCCTTGATAAGCTCTTTAGAGCATATACAACCAAGGAAAATGAATGGCATCCTCCCGGTTGTCCTGGAAGCGGTGTTCCCTCTCTGCTTGTGCAGAGACCTCTCACTTCAGCTCAGCGCAGCCAAACCCAGGCACAGGGCCCACCTGAGCTGAGCGCCGTGCTGCTCTGTGGGAGGGGGTCAGGGATTTCCGAGAAGGAGGAGACTTAGAGTATGGGGGATGAGGCAACTCCAAGACACTGCCTGGGTGAAATGCATGATCACGGCCTGAGAAGTCGAGCTCCCCAGGCCTTGGATCCTGGTTCTCAAGCACAGTGCTGTGTGGCTTTGGCACCCACGTGCGCTTAAGCCCTGTGGGTTTACCTCCAGGTGCTGGGTAAAAAGCGGAGAAGAAAGCCCGCTGCAGGACGGTCTGCTCCTTGAGCACGCAGCCCGGGCTGAGACCTGGCCCGCGAGACCCTGGGTTGGCCGTCTGAATTGCTTTTGGTTCTGCTTGTCCTCGTGCCCTGAGCGTCTGGTGCTGCCAGTGATGAAGTGGGGCATACAGAGTGGCTGCCTCACGAGCTCACGTCAGAATCAGGTGGGATGGGATTCTGGCTACGAATATGGTGGTGGCATTGGCTGAGACACATGCCACTTTCTCTTTCAAACTGTGAGGCTCCTTGAGGAATAAATCTGAAATCATCTTCATTTTTTTTTTTTTTGTTTATTTTGATTCCCTCACTGCCTCCCTCTCCCCAAATCTAGCACAGACGCTACCTAATAAACACTAAAATCAGTGCTTGATGCCTGCAGTGTCCCTCTCTTCCTCTGCTGCATCCTTAAATGGAAGCGGAAAAAGGAATATTCCAATGGGACTCACCCTCTCTAGCCAAGTTGGTCAGCTCAGGAATGAACCCTTCTCTAGCACTGCTGAGTTTAAGAATGAAACAGTGGCTTAGAAATGAAAATGGCATTTAAATCCCCAGTTCCAGTGTGCCCTGGAGTCCAAAACACTCCTCTGTCTTTAAGTACCATGAGACCCAGCATCCTGTAAAGAAACTCACTCGCTTACCCAGCTGGTTTAGTTCAAGGTAGGTTTCAGCCACTGAAAATAAGGTAGTCCTAAGGAACGTTGATACCTTAGATTATAAACTGGCCCCGTGGCCTTGGATCAAGGGTTCAAGGTAGGCTCATGGGCAGAGATTCTCACAGATTCTTACCTGAAGAATAAACACTACAAAAAGGTCTTGGTGGCCATGAAACGGATGCAGTTAGCAGGCAGTCACAGGCTTGAGCATTCACTGCTCAAACCACACCCAATACAGGCACACTCTGCGGGGGGACAACCAGCAGGTGCTCTAGATTGTGTCCTCTGATGTAAATAAAAAGTGGACTCTTAGCTTTGTTTTCCCAGGAAGGCTTTTCCTAAGGCTGAGACGCTCAGCGATTCCGCTTTGGGGGAATGGCTCACCTCCAACGTTGGGTTCATTCCAAGGCAGGGCATGCCCAGTTTACTGAGGGCTTTCTCAAGAGGGATTTTGTTGAATCCTCCTCCCGTGTCTATTGAGGTGATCAGATAGTCTTGGATTTCGCTTCTGTGTATGTGTGAATCACATTAATTTATGTACGTTCAACCATTCTTATATCCCTGAGATGAAATCCACTTCACAATGTTGGATTATTTTTTTTTATGTGCTGTTGAATTTGGTTTTCTAGTATTTTACTGAGGATTTTTTGCATCTAAATTACAATAGGAATTGGTCTATGGTTTACTTTTTTTTTTGTTGTGTGTGTACTTCCTGGCTTTGCAATAAAGGTGATATCGGCTTTGTAGAATGAGTTGGGGAGGGTTCCCTCCTTCTTAGTATTACGGAATAATTTCTTCAGAATTGGTACCAGCTCTGCTTTGTAGGTCTGGTGAAGTTTGGCTGTGAATCTATCTTGTCTGTTTGAAGATTTATTATTACTCCTTTGATCTGACTGCTCTCTGGCACCCTCTTTAGGGTTTCTGTTTCTTTGTGACTGAGTCCTGGGAGGTTATGTGTTTCCAGGAATTTGTCCATTACATTGTTTATCTGTCTAAGTATCTGCTATCCCCAGGAATTCAAATAAACATTGAATCAATTTATTTCAAATCCCACCTATACGTCTAGCAACTCTACATCAGTGATCATCCTACTTTTGAATAATCTGTGGGTCTTCCCACCATAAACAAGGGGAGAAAAGTGTCTGCAGGATTATCCAAAGCTCCCCAATGGGTCAAAGAATTGGGACGTCAAATTTGACTTCTGATATACCATCCCAGGCACTGACTTTGGGACCACAGCAAAGATCACAGAATTTTAAACTCTGTCCCACAGATTAATTTTAGAGTCATTGAAATTCTGCCAACTCTGGGGGCAATGATTGGAAGCCAGGATGACAACCAGCACAGGAAGAAATTACTCTCTATTTCAAGATGAGAGAGTTGTAACCACGGTGATGCTGTTTGAAAAAATATAAATTTAATACTTTCATGAAACTCAATCTTCTAACCATAAGTACTTCTGGGATCTCTTTGATGTTCAGCAAAAACAGCCTGGTGCCAAAGCTTTTTTCACATATGGTGAGGACGCTGCCTTGCACATGAGCAGAGCATTTTGGGTCCCTGAACTCTCTAGAAGAGTTGCCAGTTTTTTTTTTTTTTTTTTGTGCACATTTTATTTTTTATTTTTTCTTATTGTTAAATGATAGCTGTGTACATTAGTGCAGTCAAGGGGTACAATGTGCTGGTTTCACATACAATATGAAATATTCTCATCAAAACTGTTCAACGTAGCCTTCATGGCATTTTCTAAGTTATTGTATGTAGACATTTGTATTCTGCATTTAGTAAGTTTTGCCTGTACCCATTCTAAGATGCACTGTAGGTCCCATAACCCTCCCTCCACCATAACCTCCCCCCTCCCTTCCCCTTCCTTGGCCCTTTCCTCATAGTCTTGTGCTATAGTTGGGTTATAGCCTTCATGTGAAAGCTATAAATTAGCTTCATAGTAGGGCTGAGTACATTGGATACTTTTTCTTCCATTCTTGAGATACTTTGCTAAGAAGAATATGTTCTAGCTCCATCCATGTAAACGTGAAAGAGGTAAAGTCTCCATCTTTCTTTAAGGCTGCATAATATTCTATGGTGTACATGTACCACCATTTGCTAGTCCATTCACGGGTTGATGGGCACTTGGTCTTCTTCCATGACTTAGCAATTATGAATTGGGCTGCAATAAACATTCTGGGACAGATGTCTTTGTTCTATTGTGATTTTTGGTCTTCTGGGTATAAACCTAGTAAAGGAATTATAGGATCGAATGGCAGGTCTATTTTTTAGGTCTCTAAGTAATCTCCAAACATCCTTCCAGAAGGAACGTATCAGTGTGCATTCCCACCAGCAGTGTAGAAGTGTGTCCTTTTCTCCACATCCACGCCAACATCTCTGGTTTGGGGATTTTGTTATGTGGGCTACTCTTTCTGTGGTTAGGTGATACCTCAAAGTAGTTTTGATTTGCATTTCTCTGATGATTAAGGTTGATGAGCTTTTTTTCATGTGTTTGTAGATTGTGCATCTGTCTTCTTTAGAGAAGTTTCTCTTCAAGTCCTTTGCCCACCCAGCGATGGGAACACTTGTTCTTTTCTTGCTAAAACGTTTGAGTTCTCTGTGGATTCTGGTTATTAAACTATCAGAGGTACAACCTGAAAATATTTTCTCCCCTTCTGAGGGCTGTCTGCTTGCTTTACTTACTATGTTCTTGGCTGTGCAGTAGCTTTTTAGTTTGATCAGGTCCCAGTAGTGTATTTTTGATACTGTTTTAATTGCCTGGGGAATCCTCCTCATGAAATATTAACCCAGGCCGATTCCTTCAAGAGTTTTCCCTGCACTTTCTTCAAGTATTTTTATAGTTTCATGTCTTAAGTTTAAATCTTTTATCCAGTGAGGGTCTATCTTAGTTAATGGTGAAAGGTGTGGGTCCAGTTTCA
>CAUYPK010138992.1:0-45437 GCA_963574355.1 Loris lydekkerianus
CTTAGAAAACTCTGAGAAGTTGACTGAAGCATCTGGGTGCTTCTTCTTGTGCTCCTCCCGACAAGTTTGCACAAAGAATGCATATGATGACATTTTGCCTCTCGGCTTCTTAGGATCTCCTTTGCCCATGTTTAGTTATCTTTCTAAAACATAAATGTTTGATGTTACCAATAAAACTGAGAAACACTTAGAAGAGGTGAGAACTTACACTTAGGGACAAAATGAAAACTAAGGTACTGGTGATTTGACATGAGTGACATCAATCTCCATAAAATCAGATAACATAGCAGCGATAGCCAATTCCTAGAAGGGGCTATGCCACGCAAAAAACGGTCCTTCAATGTGATCTCAAAAAGTCTAGAAACAAGGGTATTCTTATGCAGTATTCCATATCTATCTGCATGTGTCTGTTTCAAATATATAAGCGGTCATTTAAACCATTTTTTTAAAAATCCACAAAGCCATTTTTAACCAACAAAACCAAATTATCAGAAAACACGCTGCCAATTCGTGGATCTGTACTGGGTAGGGAATAAACAGGTTAGAGCCTAAGCAAGCAGACCCTCCCAAATTATAAACCCTAAAAAGGGGGAGGGGGCGAGAAATCACCGCGCATCTAAAGTTTTCCCCATTACTTTAAAAATACCCTGTTTGCATAAAACTTTGGTTCGAGAAGAGAACAGGAGCCACCTCCGGCGCTCAGAGCCGGGCTGCGGGGTGGCGGTGCCACCGCGAGGCAGCTTCCTATCGGTTTGGCCCTGAGATGTATTTCTGTTCTGACTAAACACGTCCGGTCTGAAGTTTCTCCGAGTAAACAAGGATGAGGGACAAAGCCACTCCTGCCCGCCGCCCCCTCCCCCAGCTGGGAAGTATTTTTCGGGTCGGTGAAAGTTGGGGTGACTCCGCGCCGGGCGGGCCTCCGCCCCCAGAACTTCGCCCGGGGCGCGCGGCCGAGCTCCCGGGCCCGCGGCCGCCACGCGCGCCCGGCAGGCCCGCAGGCCCGCGCCGCCGCCGCCCCCATTTTGTCGGGCTCGGCGCAGGGAGAAGCCCCGCTCGAAATGGGGGCTGGCTCCGCCCGCGGCCGCCGGGGCCGGCGCGCACGGAATGGCCGCTGCGCGTCTTCCCCGCCTGCGCCGCCGCCGCCGCCGCCGCGAGCGCGAGCGCGAACATGGCTCCTTCCCTTTGTGTGTGCGTGTGTGTGTGTGTGTGTGTGTGTGTGTGTGTGAGTGTGCGAGGCGGCGGCGGCGGCGGCGGGCGGGGTGCGCGGCGCGCTCTGGCGCACACTCGGCCATTACGGCCGGGGGAGGGGCGGGGGGCGCGCGGCCTCCCCTCCCCCTCCCCGGCCGCGGCGGGGCCCACCCGGCCGCCGCTCCCCGTCTCCCTCCGCGCGGGCCCGCGCGCCCCGCCGCCCCCGCACGGAGAACGCGGGGCTGTGAAAAGAGAGAGGAAAAAAAAAGTTGCCTCGGAACTGCTGCGCCCAGCTCCCCCGCCCGCCCGCCCGCCCGCCCGCCTTGTTTTCTCTCCAGCCAGCAGCGCCGGGCCCGAGTCAGCCATGTTCCAGCGAGCGCAGCGGCGCCGCTCCCCCCGCCGCCGCGCCGGGGCCGAGGCCGAGGCCGCCCGGGCCCGCACCGCCGCCCCCGGCCCGCCGCGCCGCCCTCGCCGCCCGGCCGCGCTCCCCGCCGGCGCCCGGCTCGCTGCGGCGGCGGCCAATGCAGCCCGGGGAAGCGCCGCCGCTGCCCTCGTGTCGCCGCCGCCCCGGCCGCGCTCCGCGCACGCCGCCCGCCCGAACGCCCGGCCCGGGGGCCGAAAACACGTTAAAAATTTTTAATTAAAAAAAAAAATTTTTTTTTTGCGCCAGTCAGCGCGGACGCCGCCGGGGGTGGAAACTCGCGGGTCTCGGGGCTCCCCGCGCCTCAGGCAGCCGGTGGGCCGGGGCTCCGGCGCGGGGCAGCGTCCCCGGCGCCCGGGCAGAGGCTCGCTCCGTGCGCAGTTCCCCCCACGGTCCCCCCTCATTTGCCTTTGTGTGGATCCTGACCCGCCGGCTCCCGGCCGCGGGGATCCGGCCGCCGCGCGGGCTGGGGAGCTGCCGGAGGCGCTCTCCCCGCCGCGGCGCTGCCCCAGACTCACCCTCAGCGAGGCACAGAGTCGCCCAGTGCCCGTCCGGCTCTCACTTGCCCCGGCGCTGTCTCTATGGAGCTCAATGTACTGCAATGGCTGTGAGAGCGGGAGCCAGACGCAGCCTCCTCACTCTCTCCGCTCTGTAACATTACTCTCCAGCCAGCGCGGCTCCTATTGGCTACCGCCAACTCACGGGGCTCGCTCATTGGTCCGATACCTCCCATTGTCCTGACCAGAGCCCGTTTGCTATTGGTTGTCTCCGGGGACACGTCATCAAGGATTGAAACAGCGCGTAAATCTGAATGTGTGTGTATGCCGGGCAAAGAGGCTGAGGCGGGAGAGGCAGAGGCAGAGGCAGCAGCTGCTACGGGAAAGCAGAGCTCTATGGTGTATGTGTGCATGTGTCTAACCCAAGCCAGCCCCACACCGGAGCGGCCGCCGGAGCGAAAAGGGCCTGACTTTTCCACAAGTGCCTCCAACTCCTCAGGCAAAAGAGACACCCACAGGCCTCGCCCCCCCTTTCTTGCCCCACACTCACGCCCAAAGCCGTTGAAATAAGAGGCCCCAGCCTTTTAATAGCCCCTCAAAAGTGAGGGAGACTCTACCAGAGCCTTTCCCCTAAAAACTGGGGTCTCTGCTAGTGGAGAGGGGCGGAAGACGCCGAGTCTCGAGCCCCTCGACAGCCTCTGCTTGCATTACACTTTAGGTCTCTGGAAAGGAAGGGCTTCTATATAAAGTGACACGATCCAGCCAGCCGGCTTTAAAATGCCCCTTTTCTGGACTCATAAGCCGTTATGTCAGGCTTGGTGAGCAGCTGAAATCTTGACTCACTGAACAGGCATTCATTTTCACCCTTTTTCTCGGTTTGATCGAGTTTCACAGCATGTCTCGAACTTTTTATTTAAATACAAAGCCCTGTCTTAACTTCCTGGAAATCAAATAATTATTCCTTGTAATTAAACCACAGCCACTTCGTTTTGATATGGGGTACTCCAGCAGGAAATGTTCGTGAGGGCCTGCTAGAATTAACAGGCCACATTTTAAATTCATTAGAGGCCGCATTTTAAACTGTTTGGCTATTTTATTTGACTTGGTGTGGATTACTGTTATAATCAAACGAATCCTTGTGATGCTATCTTTCCTTCCCATCACACCACTTAGTGCATCCATGTAACTGCTCTAGGATTACAGGAGTTGTAGGTATATTGTTACCCGAAGGATTAGATGCAGGCAGAGAGTGCATATGCCCAAATCCACAGGCTGTGGTTTCTGTAATTCGCCAAGCTGTCTGGTATTAATAGGTATACATCTACAGAGAAAATGTGCTGCCCGCAACGGCTAGTTCTGAAGACTGTACAGTTATATCAGTCCTTTATGAAACTACTATTTATTCCTTTGAGCCTAAGCAGACCACACCCCTATTCAGTTATAACAGACTTCCTCTTTTTTTCCTCCACACTCCAATGGTATTTTATACAGTTCTAAATCCAACAACCAATTCCTCCAAATGTATTAACAATAGCTCAAAGTTAAAATAAATCACCTACATTTTGTTAATATGATTTTTATATCACTTCTAAGCGTCCATAACCTAATTTATTTCCTCAAAATTTATTACACTATTTGAGAATGAGCTTCAATAACCTTTCCTGTTTGGATGTTTATTTCTTCTTTAAAAAAAAAATACACTTTTGGCCCGGCACCTGTGGCTGAAGCAGTTAAGGCACCAGCCACGTACACCTGAGCTGGTGGGTTCGAATACAGCCCGTGCCCACCAAACAACTATGACAGCTGCAACCAAAAAATGTCCGGGTGTTGTAGCGGGCACCTGTAGTCCCAGCTACTTGGGAGGCGGAGGCAGGAAACTCGCTTAAGCCCAGGAGTTGGAGGTTCCTGTGAGCTGTGATGCCACGGCACTCTACCCAGGATGACAGCCACAGGCTCTGTCTCAAACAAACAAAAAAAACCCACTTTTGGTCTGAGGGATTATAGTTTTGGAGAATGGACAATATATATGTACCACATAATACTAAAAAAGATGTAAATTTGTATAATGTACACAGTGTTTAAAAAGAATATATCTTAAGTTAACTTTTGTGTTATTTTTACATATTTATTCTCCTCTACTTCCCTCTACTGATTATTCAAATTTTATACTTTATTTAAATCTAGATATTCATTTCAATACTGTTTTTTCTTCTCAATGCCTTATACTACAAAATATTCAGAAGAATAATTAAGATATTTTCAATGGCACCCATAATATTAAAATATGACTATTATTCAAATACGACACTAACAGGAGCAGTGTTGGATTTGCACTGGCCCAGCCACACACTTTACCAGGTGTAGCAGCTTATAGACATAGTAAAGGGCCACAGGACAACATGAAAGCAATGGGCCTATCCAAGGTTTCTATTTGGCAGGATGGTAAGTTAAGTAATAAATAGGAATTAAACAGACTTGGGTTTGAATCCCAGCTCTACTAATTACTAACTCTATGATCTTGGGGAAATTTTTAAACCAATTTGTCCTTCAGTTCTCTTAGCTATAAAATGAAAGAGACTGTAGAATTATTGTAAAGATTAAACTTTTTTAAGGCTTAAAATTATGTTATGCATAAGCCTCTTGAATAAAGAAATTATGTTATGCAGACCCCTCAATCCCATGATTTAGAAAACCTCAAGGGCACTTAACCTTGAGTTTTTCTTCATATCTTAATTTCATATGAGGGCAGTGGTTGCAAATCTAGCTTTTTGGGTTTTTAAAATCCTAACCTCAAATGGCACTAAATCTTCCTCCAGTGTGGTGATGGTACCTTCATTTATTCCCAAGTGTAACGGGGGCTATATCAGAGAGAAGAGTTTTAAAATGACCACTTGCAGGCACTTCATTTCTTATATTTGATTTTCTATAATATAGCTTGGGAAAGACATAAAAAGGAAAACATTTTAAAATCAAACCTACAACTTCTAGTCTTAACCCTGCAACCTTAATGTTTTGTTATTCATATTAGACTCTTCTTCCACATGAATCCTTAGTTACAAATTGACGTATATTTTACATTAGAATTACTGGGTGTTTTACCCCAAATCGCAAAGTCATCTAATTGAAAAAAAACGAAATACCCTCTCCCATGCACACTTAAGCCAAATGACTTACAGATCTTCTTTATTTTTGCATTTTCTTTTCTTTCTTTCTTTTTTTTTTTTTTTGGAGACAGAGTCTCACTCTATTGCCCAGGTTAGAGTGCCACGCCTCAGCTTAGCTCACAGCAACCTCTAACTCCTGGATTCCAGCAATCTCCTGCCTCAGCCTCCCTAGTAGCTAGGACTATCCGTCCCACCAACACCTGGCTAATTTTTCTATTTTTAGTAGAGACTAGTAGAGCTTTTACTCAGGCTGGTTTTGAACTCTTGAGCTCAAGGTATCCTCCCTTCTAGGCCTCTAAGAGGACCATGATTGCAGGCATGAGCTACTCAGGCCCGGCCCAGATATTTAATATAGTTTATGCTCTTCTTTGATCCCCTCCAGGATAGGGGGAGTGCTTCTCTTCTGCAACCCCACAATAATTTCGCACATTAATTACTGCACTCACAGTTGTAATTATCCAGTTATGTGTTTGCTTGTCTCACTACACTACACTTCTTAAAAGCAGGGACCTTATCTTATCTTCGAATCCCAGACACCTAGCACAGTGCCTGGCAAACAGCAGGCACTAAATAAAGTCTGTTGAGTACATGAATTAATAGCTGAAAGAATACTTATTGTGGCTCGGTGCCTGTAGCTCAGCGGCCAAGGTGCCAGCCACATACACCACAGCTGGCGGGTTCAAATCCAGCTCTGGCTCTGAGCCAACTACAAAAAAAAAATTAGCCAGGTGTTGTGGCAGTTGCCTGTAATCCTAGCTACTTGGGAGGCTGAGGCAAGAGAATTGCTTAAGCCCAAGTGTTTGAGGTTGCTGTGAACTGTTGACACCACAGCACTCTACTGAAGGTGACATAATGAGACTCTGTCTAAAAAAAAAAAAACATTTATTGCAATTTGTTTTTTTTAACTACTTTCTTCTATCTTTGGGTCTAAGCATTTGGGCTTTGTAAATCAGAAGGAAAAATATTAATACAGAAAAAAGTAAATTGCAGTGAAACATAAAGAAGGTGAAAATGGGTTCAGTGCCTCTGGCTCACACAGCTAAGGCGTCAGCCACATACACAAGAGCTGGCGGATTCGAATCCAGCCCGGCCTACTAAAATCAACAATTACAACTGCAACTAAAAAAATAGCTGAGTGTCAGCTGGGCCCAGCGCTGTGTGAGGCCTAGGCGGGCGGATTGCCTGAGCTCAGAGGTTCTAGACCAGTATCAACAGCAATGAGCCAGAGTAAGACCCCGTCTCTAGTAACAACATCAAAAACAGCCAGACGGTGTGGTGGGCATCATGTAATCCCAGCCACTGGGAAGGCAAGGGGACAGAGCATAGCCAGAGGAAGAACATCTAAAAAAAAAAGAAGAAAGAAAATGAACAACAACAAAAAGTACTTCAAACGAACGAGCAAGCTGAAATTAAAAAAAAAAAAAAAAAAAAAATTAAATTAATAAAAAAAATAGCTGAGTTGTGGCCTGAGCCCGTAGTCCCAGCTACTTGGGAGAGGGAAGCTCCCAAGTGCTCTTACCGCTTACAGCAGGAGAGGGATCTGTGGTTTAACAGGTAACTTACAGACGGGAGGTTGAACTAGGGTGAACCCGATGCCCTGGGACGAAGACACGTGTATCAGGAACCATGTGGACACGTCCTCCACACCTGTTTCTTGGAATACAAGTTACTCTTTGGCTTGTGGGCTTCCTGATTTTCATGTTTGGGTTGGGGAGAAATACCCTCTACTAGCTTGTGTGGCCAAAGCAGCAGCCTGCTTGCTTTATTTATTTAGAGATGGAGTCTCAAGCTGTCACCCTGGGTGGAGTGTGGTGGTGTCACAGCTCACAGCAACCTCAAACTCTTGGGCGTAAGCGATTCTCTTGCCTCAGCCTCCCAAGTAGCTGGGACTACGGCACCCCCACCACAACGCTCGGCTATTTTTTTAGTTGCAGTTGTAATTGTTGATTTTTAACAGGCCCGGGCTGGGTTCGAACCCGCCAGCTTCGGTGTAAGTAGCCGGGGCCCTACCCACTGAGCTACCGGCGAATTTGTACTAGGAATGAGGCGGCTATCCTACCGAAGAAGCCGAACCTGTGGTTCACTGCAAGATCTGAAGGGGAAGACGCGTGGCTTTTGTGCCCTCTAACTAGAGTTTTTGTGTTGCCAGAAATTTAACCTCCGTGAACTCCCTAATAAAACTTAAGCGCTGGGGCGGCGCCTGTGGCTCAAAGGAGTAGGGCGCAGGCCCCGTGTACTGGAGGTGGTGGGTTCAAACCCAGCGCCTAACAAAAACTGCAAAAAAACCCCAAACCACCAGCGCTGTGAGGCCGGGCGTGACGGCCCCGCCTGTAAACCCAGCTCTCTGGGAGGCCGAGGCGGTGGATCCTCTGGGCTCAAGGGTTCCAGATCAGCCTGACCCAGAGCGAGACTCCGCCTCTAAAACTAGCCAGGCGGGTAATCCCAGCACTGTTGGAATCCGAGGAGGAAGAAGTGCCTGAGCTCAGGTGTTCGAGCCTCGCCTGAGCTATAGTGAGACCCCCGACTCACGAAATAAATGGAAAAAACCCAGCTGGGCGCCGCGGCAAGCGGCTTCTGGAGGATGAGGCAGCGGGATGCCCACAGCCCGAGTCTGAGGTTGCAGTGAGCTAGGACACAACTGCGCTCTGCTCAGGGGCATGGGGGTGGGGGGACTCTGTCTCAACAACAATAACAACAAATAGCCGGGCGTTGTCGCGGGTGCCTGTAGTCACAGCTACCAGGGAGGGTGGGACAAAAGAATCACTTGAGCCCAAGAATTTGAGGTTGCTATGAGCTGTGACGTTACAGCACTCTACTGAGGGCGACAAAGTGAGACTGTCTCAAAAATCAACTTAGTGCTGTAGTACCTGCCTCATTTTCCCCGGAAAAGTCTCTGCTGTAAAGAACCTCACCCATCCTTTCCCTTTCCCACTCCTTCCTTCTATCTGCCCTGCTCCTTGTTTTCCTATATTTTCTTTTGTAGAGACAGAGTCTCACTTTGTTGCCCTCGGTAGAGTGCTGTGCCGTCACAGCTCACAGCAACCTCCAACTCCTGGGCTTAGATGATTCTCTTGCCTCAACCTCCCGAGAAGCTGGGACTACAGGCGCCCGGCACAACGCCCGGCTATTTTTTTGTTGTAGTTTGCCCGGGGCCAGGGTTGAACTCGCCACCCTCGGTATATGGGGCCAGTGCCCTACCCACTGAGCCACAGTCGCCGCCCCTGTTTTCCTATTCTGAAACTTGAAGGATGGGAGGGCGGTTAAGTGCAGATGTTAATTTGTTAATTTATTGGACCTGTGAAGGTAGTTGAGGGCTCCAATTGCACAGCCGGAGGTAAGGGTGGCCTCTTTTCCCATTTACACAGTCAAGGAAGAAAAAAGATATTTTCCTAACTTCCCAAGTTGGAACAACACTTATTTCTCATTAAAAAAAAAAAAAAAAAAACCCTTTTAAATAGGGCCAGGTGCCAGGTGGGTCACTCCTGTAATCCTAGCACTCTGGGAGTCCCCAGGTGGGTGGATCTCTTGAGTTTAGGGGTTTCAGACCAGCCTGAGCAAGAGATAGACCCCATCTCTATTAAAAATAGAAAAACTATGGGTGGCGCTTGTGGCTCAGTGCTAGGGCACCAGCCCCATATACTGAGGGTAGCGGGTTCAAACCCAAACCCAGCCCCAGCCAAGCTGCAACAAAAAATAGCTGGGCCTTGTGGTGGATGCCTGTAGTCCCAGCCACTCCGTAGGATCGCCTAAGCCCAGGAGTTGGAGGTTGCTGTGAGCTGTGACACCATAGCACTCTACCTAGGGTGATAAAGGGAGACTCTATCTCTCCTAAATAAATAAATAAAATAAAATAGAAAAACTAGCCAGGCAGTGTGGTGAGTGCCTGCAGTCCCAGCTGCTCTGGAGGCTGAGACAAGGGGAGCATGAGCCCAAGCATTTGAGGTTGCTGTGAGCTAAGGATAAGGCGCCTGGCACTCTGCCCAGGGCAACTGAATGAGACTCTGTCTCAAAAATAAATAAATAAATAAATAAATAAAAATTAAATTGTACTCTACCATGTTTCAAGTACATTAAAGGATCCATAGGGTTTTTCTTTTTTTTTTTTTTTATTTTTGCGTATTTGCAAAAAAAAAAAAAAAAAAAAGGTAATAAGTAAGTGTTTGGATACTAAATTGAATGATAGAGCGGAGTGGCTCATTCCTGTAATCCTTGCCCTCTGGGAGGCCCAGGCGGAGGATTGCTTGAGGCCAGGAGTTTGACAGCAGCCTGAGCAAGAGAGACACCTGCTTCTCCTCATCTGTTTCCCAACCCACCCTCTCCTACCTCTACAAAACAGAAAAATTAGCCCCATGGTGGTGTGAGCCTGTATTCCCAGCAACTTGGGAGGCTGCAGCAGGAGAAAAGGTTGTACCCAGGAGTTTGAGGTGATGTGGTGATGACACCATTGCATTCTGCCTTGCATGACAGAGGGAGACCCTGACTCAGATAAATACATAGATAGATAGAAACCACTTATACCTTATTCATATAACTTAAAAAGGAGGAGGCACAGTCAGAGGAGGTGAGAAGAGATCTCAAATGTAGATAAACACATTCAGGCTTAATGTTTACCAGTATTTTGGCCCCAATTAGGCCAAAGTCTTTCCTTGATGGATACATTGAATTAAGACAAGTCAAATAAGAATTTATTGCAGAAGACTGTAAGAATGTATGTCCAAAGATTGGTTCTAATGGGCTTTTTCTAATGTAAAAAAAACCCCTGCAAAATGCAGAGGCCTGTAAGTCTTTCATTGGCTTCCCGAATACAATGAATTCTTTTTTTTTTTTTTTTTTTTTTTTTTAGACAGAGCCTCAAGCTGTCGCCCCCTGTAGAGTACATGACATCACAGCTCACAGCAACCTCCAACTCCTGTGCTCAAGCAATTCTCTTGCCTCCACCTCCCAGGTAGCTTGGGACTACAGGTGCCTGCCATAGCGCCTGGCTATTTTTTGGTTGCAGCTGTCCTTGTTGTTTGGAGGGCCTGGGCGGAATTCAAACCCACCAGCTCAGGTGTACGTGGCTGACGCCTGAGCCGCTTGAGCCACAGACGCCAAGCCAATACAACGATTCCTAAAGTAAAGCTATATGAATTCTCTTTTTTCATTCCCACCTACCCTCCATCCCTCATCCTTTCTGATTTCAACATAGTAAAACAAGGAGCAGGGCAGATAGAAGGCAGAGAAAAGACTCCTGAAAAGGAGTTGAAACAATAAACCAAAATGTCTGATGACAGCTTGGCTCTCGTAGCTAAGTGATTAGGGCGCTGGCCACATACACCAAGGCTGGCGAGTTTAAGCCCGGCCCAACTAAAACAACAATGACAATGGCAACCAAAAAATCGCCAGGTGTTGTGGTGGGTGCCTGTAGTCCCAGCTACAAGGGAGGCTGAAGTAAGAGAATCGCTTAAGCCCAAGAGTTTGAGGTTGCTGTGAGTGATGACACCAAGGCACTCTACTGAGGGCGACATAGTAACTCTCTGTCTCAAAAAGAAAAAAAAAAGTCTGATGAGGTAACCATACTAGGGAATATCCATACTGAAAAGTGCCCCATCCCCAACCCAGGGTTGTGAAAATAAAGGAAAGAGGAATTGCCTGACCACCATCTTGGAACCATGAATCAAACTTTTAGGCATCCTTCCCCGGCCTTTACTGTCATCTCTTTTTCCCCTTCGTAGCTAATCTGTAGGCCCTACTCACACGGCCACCTCACTTTCCACCATTATCAGCCTGGAGAAATCCAGGTCTGGAGCTGGAGAGAGTGGCCCTATGCAGGACCAGAAGTAATTATACTGCGTTTCAAGACAGGGTGTTAAGGTTTACACCACCGGTTCTCAACCTGTGGGTCGCAACCCCTTAGTAACAATGAAAATACATCCTGCATATCATGAAAAAAAAGAAAAGAGGAATTCAGGAAAAGAAGAGAGTATATCCAGACTAGAAGTGACACTGGACATGAAGTTCTTTTATTGTTTGTTTGTTTGTTTGAGACAGAGTTTCACTCTATCACCCTGGTAGAGTGCCATGGTGTCATAGCTCATAGCAACCTCTAACTCCTGGGCTTAAGCGATTCTCTTGCCTCAGTCTCCCAAGTAGGTGGGACTATAGGTGCCCACCACAATGCCCAGCTATTTTTAGAGGTGGGGGTTTCTCTCTGGCTCAGGCTGGTCTTGAACTTGTGAGCTCCAGCAATCCACTCGCTTTGGCCTCCTCAGTGCTGGGATACAGGCGTGAACCACTGCACCCAGCCTGGACACTGAGTTCTAGTTCCCTCAACTCACTATGCATGGACTTCTGGTAGCCACTAAGGTCTTTGCTCAGTTTACCCAACATTTACTTAGGGCTCATGTAACTTGAAAGGATATTTCATGACTGAATAAACAATCACAAAGAAAGACCAGAGGTGGGGGGAGGAGAGGTGGTGCTGCAATTGTCGGTGTTTGGAGAAGAAGAACCTCTTCCCCAGCTGCTGAAGTACATCCTGCCTCAGCCTGGGTTTTCTGGGAAATTCAGTGGCTTCAGCTGTGGGGGGTATTGATGACATCTGCGGGAGAGAAAATGGTACCAAAGCAAATGTATACGAATAATTTCTCTAGAATTGAAATATTTCACTAGTTGGTAAGGCAGATAGATCATACTTTTTTTTTTTTTCCTTATTAAGAGGACTGTCCTCTGGTCAGTCAAAAAATGGTACACAGGAAGGGCAAACTTTTGTATACAAAATGGTGATCTAAATTCAGAAAAGATTACTATTTTAGGGCTTGATGTTAACAACTACACCAACAGATTAAAGTCAGCTACCCTATTAAAAGTGCCTTACTAAAAAACAAAAACAAAATTGGGGTGGCGCCTGTGGCTCAAGGAGTAGGGCGCCGGCCTCATATACCGGGGATGGTGGGATCAAGTCCGGCCCCAGCCAAAACTGCAAAATAAATAAATAAATAAATAAATAAATAAATAAATAAATGCCTTTGTGGGCCCTGTATTAAAAGTGCCTTACAACTTAATACTAAGTATCTTAGCACATATCCAGGGGAATGGCTATAATAATAATAATAAAAAAAAAACAGACAAAAGTATGGGCGAGGATGTGGAGAAAGAAATTGGAACCCTTATGCATTGTTAGTGGGATTGTAAAATGGTTCAGACACTTTGGAAGACAGTCTGGCAGTCCTTCAAAAAGCTAGCCATTGTTGCCATATGACCCAGCAACTCCACTACTAGGCATATACCCAACAGAAACAAAAACATATCCACACAAACACCTGGACGTGAATCTTCATAGTAGCTTTATTTGCAATAACCAAAATGTGGAAACAACCCAATTGTCTATCAACTAATAAGCAGATAAATAAAATGTGGTATACCCATACAATTGAATATATTTGACGTTATGCTAAGTGAAAGAGGACAGAAAAAGGACACATATTGTACCATTCCATTTACATGAAATGTCCGGAACAGGACATTTTATAGACAGAAAGTAGATTAGTGGTTGCCAAGGCTTATGGGGAAAAGGGAATGCTTGCTAATGGGCATAGAGTTTCTTTGATGTATTTATTTATTTATTTATTTATTGGAGTTTTCTTTTAGAAGGACAAAGATGTTTTAGATTATTATAGTAAGGGCTGTACAACTTTGTGAATATGCCCCAAACTATTGACTTGTACACTTTAAGTGGGTAAATCGTATGGTGAATGAATTATATGTAGAATTTTGGCTTTTTTTTTTTTTTAGAGACAGTCTTATTTTGTCGCCCTCGGTAGAGTGTCATGGCATCACAGTTCACAGCAACTTCCAGCTCTTGGGCTTTGGCGATTCTCTTGCCTCGGCCTCCAGAGTAGCTGGGACCCCAGGCACCTGCCATAACACCAGGCTGTTTTTCTTAGAGACAGGGTCTTACTCTAGTTCAGGCTGGTCTCAAACCTGTGAGCTCAGGCGATCCACCCACCTCGGCCTCCCAGAGTGCTAGGATTACAGGCGTGAGCCCCGCGCCCAGCCTGTTTTGTTTTTGTTTTATGTCTTTACTCTGTAGCTCTCAGACCTTATGTGTGAGTTGTATTTCTGTGAAGCTGTTTTTTAAAAAGAAACAAATATCTTATGAGTGGTTTAACCAAACAAAGAAAGGGACAATGGAACATTACCTACTTGATCGTTTTGCCCAATTCCTTCCTGCTGTTTGTGGTGTTTAACCCTCGTAAAAAAGATGTTCCTTCTCTCTGTTAGTGGGAATTTTGTCTATTATTGGAGTTATGTATTCTGTGCTTAAGGTGTATTATTTGCTACAAAATAGTAATTTGAAGAGAGCACTCTATAGGAATACCTTGGAAGGTTTTTCTTGAGAGCCAGGGACTGCAATAAGTAAGCTAAGCCACAAAGAGTTAGCTCAGACAGTGCAAAACTGGCAGTGCCTGGCCACCTCTGACCCACAGAAGCTTTGTTTTCACAATCTGGTGCTTTTTCACTTTATTATTATGGTTTTTGTGAGACTCATCATAGCTCACAGCAACCTCAAACTTCTGGGCTCAAGCAATGTCCTTGCCTCAGGCTCCAGAGTAGCTGGGATCACAAGCGTCAGCCACAGTGCCCAGCTAGTTTTTCTATTATTTATTTAGAGACAGAGTCTCACAAAATTAGCTGTGTGGGGGGCAGCGCCTGTGGTTCAGTGGGTAGGGCACAGGCCACATACACTGGGGTAGTGGGTTTGAAACCGTCCCTGGCCAAACTGCAACAACAACAAAAAAAATAGCCAGGCATTGTGGCGGATGACTGTAGTCCCAGCTACTCAGGAGGCTGAGGCAAGAGAATCGCCTAAATCCAGGAGTTAGAGGTTGCTGTGAGCTGTGTGACACCACGGCATGCTACTGAGGGTGATGGAGTGAGACTCTGTCTCTACAAAAAAAAAAAAAAAAAAAAAATTAGTTGTGTGTGATGGCAGGCGCCTGTAGTCCCAGCTACTTGGGAAGCTGAGGCGGGAAGATTGCTTGAACCCAGGAGTTTAAGATTGCTGTGAGCTAGGCTGACACCATGGTACTCTAGTCTGGGTGACAAAGTAAGACTCTGTCTCACAGAAAAAAAAAAAAAAATCCCAAAAATTAAAAAATAAAAAGGGAGGTGCCTGTGGCTCAAAGGAGTAGGGCACCGGCCCCATATACCGGAGGTGGCAGGTTCAAACCCAGCCCCAGCCAAAAGTGAAAAAAAAAAAAAATCCAGATATTTGGCTTCTCTTGAAAAATCAGAAATTTAGTAAGGCTGGATCTACTCCACAGGGAAAGGATTGGTGGAATAAATAGTGGCTGCCTCTCTCTGAGGGATATGTATTCTCGAGTTTGCCACAGTTCCCACCATTCCCTAAGTGGTCTGCCTGATTTCTCACCAGTTATGTCACCTGCCTGGCCCTAGTATATATTTGAGTCTGCAACTTCTGATTTGGGAACTTAGTATTTCATATAACTACAAACCGCAACTCTGAAATGTTCTTAATCAGATATTCCTTTTATAGGAAACGCTTATTGTCATTATACAGGCCATAGAATGGAACACTCAGAACTAGAAGGGTCTCTCAAATGGGAGTCACAACCATGTTTGGTGATATTGTAGGCAGTGCATACTCTCAAGAGGTGATAGAGGGTCTGGCTGTGCTGCAGAGAGAGGATGCTTTATGGCTTTATTTGACCTGTGTCTCCTATGTGCTAAGCATTATACCTAGATTATTTCAATTGATCCTCACAGCAATCCTATGAGGCAAGAATGCTTATCTCTCTTTTATAGACAGTGCTAAGGAGGTTCAGAGAGATTGATTAAGTTGCCCAAGGTTACACAGGTAGTGAGAGCAATAATGTTGTCCCAGTTCTGACTCCAAAGCTAATGTTCTCTTCACTAAATTACATGACTTCGCAGTTATTAGCCTAGCTAATAAAATGTTAAAAATCATGTTTTTCCATTTAAATATGTATCCTATCCCTGTGGGAATAGGGATACAGCCTTGCTTTTAAGGTTTTTGAATAGGGCCTATACAGTGTCACATAAAATTTGAAAATAACTTTCCTGAAACTATACCTACCATTCTCTCTTTTTTTTTTTTTTTGTTGCAGTTTGGCCGGGGTTGGGTTCAAACCTGCCACCCTCGGTATATGGGGCCAGAGCCCTACTCACTGAGCCACAGGCGCCACCCTATACCTACCATTCTTGTAATAAACTCTGATTTCTTTCCTTCTCGTTGTTAAAATCTATTTTTTTACCTAACAAATGCAATCAGTGTAACCTGGTTTCTTGTACCCTCAATGAATCCCTAGCAATTAAAAAAAAAAAAAGTTTTTGTTAAAAAATAATTCTATTTTGGGTGGCGCCTGTGGCTCAGTGAGTAGGGCGCCAGCCCCATATACTGAGGGTGGCAGGTTTGAACCCGGCCCTGGCCAAACTGCAACAAAAAAATATAGCCGGATGTTGTGGCAGGTGCCTGTAGTCCCAGATACTTGGGAGGCCAAGGCAAGAGAATTGCCTAAGCCTAAGAGCTGGAGGTTGCTGTGAGCTGTGTGACACCACAGCACTCTACTGAGGGCGATAAAGTGAGATTCTGTCTCTACAAAAAAAAAAAAAATCTTTTTTTTTTTTTTTTTTTTAAATCAAAATCCTAGGCTTAAGTTATCTTCTTGCCTCAGCCTCCTGCGTAGCTGGGACTACAGGTGCCCACCGCTAATTTTTCTATTTTTAGTACAGATGGGGGTCTCAGTCTTGCTCAAGCTGGTCTCAAACTCCTGAGCTCAAGGCATCTCTTACTTTGGCCTCCCAGATTATTGCTATTTTTTTTGTATATATTTATGGAGTACTCTTATAATGGACATTCTTTATTTTCCCTTTTTTTTTTTTTTTTTTTAGACACAGAGTCTCACTTTATTGCCCTTGGTCGAGTGCCATGGCGTCACAGCTCATAGCAACCTCCAACTCCTGGGCTTAGGAGTTTCTCTTGCCTCAGCCTCCCAAGTAGCTGGGACCACAGGCCACAATGACCGGCTACTTTTTTGTTGTAGTTTGGCTGGGGCCGGATTCCAACCCGCCACCCTTGGCATATGGTACCGGCTCCCTACCCACTGAGCCACAGGTGCTGCCCTATTTTCCCTTCTTTTTAAAATTTATTTTTATATTTGTATATGTTCACATACAGTGCAGTTTTGCCCTGCTGATATATTGCCCTGTGGTGAAGTCAGAGCCTTCAGTGAATCCATCCCTGGAGCAGCCCTCATTATATGCACCACAAAACCTCCCATCATACGCCCACTCTTACCACCCCCAGTCCTTTGATAATTTTTTTCCTTGATATTTTATTTTCTTCTTAATATTTTAAATTTACCTTCTAAGCCATCACTGGCCCTGCCATTTACAACACTGGATTAGAGCAATAGCAAAGAAACCTGGTTTTCCAGGGGAACATCAGCCCTAACTGACAAGGGCAGGTGCTAAGGCTGTGTGAATGGGACAGAGAGGAGCTGGCCAGGAGGGACACTGAGCACCCCGGGCCTGCAGCCAAGCTCCCTAGCAGACCAAAGGAGGCTGCTGCCAATACTGTGGGCCTAACCAAGTCCAGAGAAAGACTCTGAAGACAGAAAAGAGGGGGAACTTGCTTTGCCAGGGGGGTCCAAGATAAAAACAGGCATTCCACACCAGAGAATGCCAAGAAATGCAAAGAAGATGCCTGCAAATCCCTGAGCTTAGGAGAGAAATCCTAGCACAACAGACAAATACCTTCCTCACCAAGGTGAGGAGCCCCATCTTGGATATGTCTCTAACCAAAGTTACAGAACCGAAGCATAGAACACTCCACTTTCCGATGATGAGCTGGACCAGCTGGGACAGACAGCCTCACCATTCAAGGTATTAGTCTTTTGTTTAAAAAACATTAAGTTCCAAAATTGGCTCACAGGGTTAAATAAAAAATGTCTACTGCCAACCTATATCTGTTGCTCACCAAGGTGTTAGTAAAACAAAACCAAACATAACAATCAACAAAAAAACTTGTACGCTTTTTTTGCAGTTTTGGCCGAGGCCGGACTTGAACCCGCCATCCCGCGTATATGGGGCAGGCGCCCTACTCCTTGAGCCACTGGCGCAGCCCCCATCCCCCACCCCCATATGCTTTTTCTGAAAGTTTGCTGTTGATCCTTGTTCTAAGATTTCCTTTTGACTTCCAAGAACGGAAATAAGGAAATAAGAAGGAGATAGCACGATTCAGTATATTCTAACTTTAAGTACTAGAAGCAAATGGATAGTCGTGTTCAGAAATGAACTCTGACTTACAAACATTCATGGTATTTGACCAGTGTTTGCTTTTAGGAAATATTCAGAAAATAATCAGAAATAAGTAAAAAGTACAAAGTTATGGATGAGAATATTGATTATACCATAAATAATGTGGAAAGAGCCCAGCTGTCCAATGAGAGGGGCTTGCTTAATGCATCTTGGCACATCTTTATGATGGATTACTGTTATACCACTATCAAATCGTTAGGAAAACTAAATTTAATGCCATGTAAGAATATACATAATATGAGAAAAACTATTTTCAGAAGGATTCCTAGTTTGAAAAGAATGCGTGTAAATCCAATAAGGACTGAAAGAGCCAAGCTCAGTGGCCTATGCCGATAGTCCCAGCTTCTTGGGAGGTTGAAGCAGGAGAATCGCTTGAGGTTGGGAGTTTGAGACCAGCCTGGGCAACAGGGTGAGACCTTGTCTCTTAAATAAAACGAAAAACAGGGTGGCGCCCGTGGCTCAGTGAGTAGGGCACCGGCCCCATATACCGAGGTTGGCGGGTTCAAACCTGGCCCCGGCCAAACTGCAGCAAAAAAATAGCTGAGTGTTGTTGTGGGCACCTGTAGTCCCAGCTACTTGGGAGGCTGAAGCAAGAGAATCACCTATGCCTCAGAGCTGGAGTTGCTGTGAGTTGTGACACTACAGCACTCTATTGAGGGTGACAAAGTGAGACTTTGTCTCTGAAAATAAAAAACAAACTTAAAAACAAACAAAAAAAATGGCTCGGCACTTGTAGCTCAAGTGGCTAAGGTGCCAGTCACATACACCAGAGCTGGTGGGTTCAAATCCAGCCTGGGCCTGCCAGAGAACAATAACTGCAACCAAAAAATAGCTGGGCATTGTGGCAGGTGCCCGTAGTTCCAGCTACTTGGGATGCTGAGGCAGGAGAATTGCTTAAGCTCAGGAGTTGGAGATTGCTGTGAGCTGTGATGCCACAGCACTCTACCCAGGGTGACAACTTGAGGCTCTGTCTCAAACAAAACAAAACAAAACAAGAATGAAAGAATGAATGTACTAAAAATAATTTTTTTTTTTTTTTTTTTTTTTTTTTTTGCAGTTTTTGGCTGGGGCTACCTCACAGCATCCTCAAACGCTTGAATTTAAGTGATCCTCCTATCTCAGCCTCCTGAGGAGCTGGGACTACGGGCACCTGCCACAATGCCTGGCTTATTTTTCATGGCTTATTTTTCCTTTTTTTTTTTTTTTTTTGTAGAGACAGAGTTTCACTTTATCATGCATGGTAGAGTGCCGTGGCATCACACAGCTCATAGCAACCTCCAGTTCCTGGGCTTAGGCAATTCTTTCCCTCAGCCTCCTGAGTAGCTGGGACTTCAGGTGCTTGCCACAAGGCCCAGCTCTTTTTTTTTTATAGTTGCAGTTTGACAGGGGCCGGGTTTGAACCCACCAACCTCGGTATATGGGGCCGGCACCCTGCTCACTGAGCCACAGGCACTGCCCTATTTTTCCATTTTTAATAGAGGCTGATCTTAAACTCCCAAGCTTAAGCGATACACCTGTCTTGGGTCTCCCAGAGTGCTATGCTAGAATTATAGGCATTAGCCACCTTCACCTACCCCTACTGGCCTTTTCTGTTCTCTTTGAGACCTTGGTGAGAACCTTACTTGAAGGGATTTTAAACATCACTGCTATGTAAATGAACTCTGTTTCCATTCCAGCACCAGCTCTGCCCTGGGCTTCAGACTCCCATTTCCCAGCATTCACCAGTTTGCCCTCTAAACCACACCTCTTGTTAATTTCCCTACTTGTAAGAGCCAAGTGCTGGGGGGCTAACACCTGTAATCCTAGCACTCTGGGAGGCCCAGGTGGGTGGAGCACCTGAGCTCAGAAGTTTGAGACCAGCCTGAATTACAGCCAGACCCCAGTCTCTAAAAATAGCCAGGTGTCATGAAGGGCATCTGTATTCTCAGCTACTCAGGAGACTCAGTCAAGAAGACTGCTTAGGTTGCTGTGAACTATGATGCCATAGCCCTCTACCAAGGGCGACAAAGTGAGACTCTGTCTCAAAAAAAAAAAAAAAAAAAAAAAAATCTACTACTAATAATTTCCCTAGTTGCAGAATTCTCATATTGGCTCAAATTCCAGGAGTCATTTTTTGACTCTTCCTTCTTCTTCTTTTCTCCCATCAAATTCTATATCATCTATGTCATAACACTTTTAAAATTCAATAAATATATTTCTGTTGCAGGCGGTGCCTGTGGCTCAAAGGGGTAGGGGTGCCAGCCCCATATGCCAGAGGTGGCAGGTTCAAACCCAGACCCAGCCAAAAACTTCAAAAAAAAAAAAAAAGAATAGAGGCTTTAGACCCAGACGCCCCTAGGTTAAAATCCTGATCCTAGCACTTACTAGTTGTGTCAACTTGAGCAAAGTGAATTAACCTCTTGGAGCCTCAGTTGCTTCTCTAAATTAGTGGTAATCCCCTTTGCAAGGAGAATTGTGAGTTCAAATTCACTCATATACCTAAAGAGCTGAGCCTACAATGGAAATCACTTAAAACACTAAAAATGATTGACAAATATTAAATGTTTATTTTAGGTTAATTTAAGAACTGCTATTTTCATTATCCTAATGCATACAACTGTACTGCTAAAATCTTCCCATTTAATTACAACGTGTTCTTCCATATTAACTACAAAAATCTTCCCCTGAGCTGAGTGTATGGCTCACACCTGTAATCCTAGCACTTAGAGAGGCTGATGCAGGAGGATTGATTTCCAAGGCCAAATGTTTGAGATCAGCCTGAGTAAGAGTAAGATCTCCCATCTCTCCAAAAAATACAAAAATTAGCCAGGCGTTGTGGCCACACCTGTAGTCCTGGCCACTTGGGACAAGTCTGAGGCAGGAGGATCTCTTTAAGCCAGGAGTTTGAGGTTGCTGTGAGCTATGATCACACCACTAGTGGTGGAGACAGGGAGACCCTGTCTCAAAAAAAAGAAAGAATCCTTCCCTGGTCTTCAGGGCCTTCCCTAATATGGTAAAATTTCTTTCTTGCTTTCCCTTCTACTGTCCTCCTAATTTTCAGTCAAACTGGACCTCATATGCTACCACCTTTGAGGGTGACACAGTTCTTCTGGCTTGCAAAGTCCTTGCCCACCTCTGCTGCTAAACTCCAACTTGTCCTTTCAAACTTTCTCAACTTTTTGTAACTCTCAGCTTAATGACCTTTTTGGTATTTTTGAATTCCCTGTCACTTTTGGTTGTACCTTTCAAATGGCTTTTGCAGTGTTATAAATGTATTATATTTAATACATATATGTACTCTATTGTTTATTTTATAAGCTATATAAATATATTGCTAAGATACTATGTCATCTTACTTATCTTTGTTTCTCCAGCACTTTTTGTCCGTCATCAGTGCTCAGTATGTTTGTGGATATAAAAGTGATGTTCAATTTTCTGTGTCACACCCATCACATTTTTCATATTTAGTTTTAATAATGATGTGTAGAATTCCCTTTCATTCAGAGATTAAATTACATTTTTTTTTTTTTTTTTTTTTTGCAGTTTTTGGCGGGACTGGGTTTGAACCCACCACCTCTGGCATATGGGGCACGCGCCCTACTCCTTTGAGAAACAGGCGCTGCCTTTTTTTTTCTTTGAGACAGAGCCTCAAGCTGTCGCTCTGGGTAGAGTGCTGTCACATCACAGCTCACAGCAATCTCTATCTTCTGGGCTTAAGCAATTCTCTTGCCTCAGCCTCCCAAGTAGCTGGGACTACAGGTGCCTGCCATAACGCCCAGCTATTTTTTGGTTGCAGCCGTCATTGTTGTTTGGCAGGCTGGGCTGGATTCAAACCTGCCAGCTCAAGTGTATGTGGCTGGCACCTTATCCGCTTGAGCCACAGGCGCTGAGCCGAAATTACATTCTAGTATATTGGCTTAACTGTCATGGAGCAAAAGATATTATTTTGTCACTTTTGTTGGTCAAAATCAATTGATACTGGCTGGGAACTTCATGTGAAGTAATTCTATTTAGGTGTGTCCCTAGCCTGATGATTCTGGGACATGTTTTCATAAATTCCTGCTTTAATTCTTCTTCTTTTTCTCCTCCTCCTCCTCCTCCTCCTCATCTTCTCCTCCTGTATCTCTTGTAAATATATTAACATTTTAATTTATAGATTTTATTAAAACTCTTTGAAATCAGAAGAATAACATCATGTTTCTAAGTGGTGGCCTCTCTGTGACAACATAGATTTTTTTTTTGAGTTAAAATATATGATTTTCTGCATACTGCCAGGTATCATAAAAGTTCACGAACTGGGGTGGCACCTGTGCCTCAGTGAAGAGGGCACCGGCCCCGTATACCGAGGGTGGCGGGTTCAAGCCCGGCCCTGGCCAAACTGCAACAACAAAAAAATAGCTGGGCACCTGTAGTCCCAGGTGCTTGGGAGGCTGAGGCAAGAGAATCGGGTAAGCCCAAGAGCTGGAGGTTGCTGTGAGCTGTGTGATGCTAGGGCACTCTACTGAGGGTGACAAAGTGAGACTCTGTCTCTAAAAAAAATAAAAGTTCACTAACTGCCTTTTTTTTTTTTTGAGATAGAGTCTCACTTTGTTGCCCTTGGTAGAGTGCTGTGGTGTCATAGCTCACAGCAACCTCCAACTCTTGAGCTCAAGCAATTCTCTTGACTCAGCCTCCTGAATAGCTGGGAGTACAGGCACCTGCCACAGCACCTGGCTATTTTTAGAGATGGGGGTCTTTCTCTTGCTCAGGCTGGTCTTGAACCTGTGAGCTCAGGTGATCCACCTGTCTTGGCCTCCCACAGTGCTGGGATTACAGTGAGCCATTGATCCCAGAATATTCTGAATATTTTATGCAGAATATTCACTTTGACAACAAAATGTGTGTTTGCTGAATTCATAAATTCAGTCTAGATTTTATTTTTATTTCTATCTATCTATCTATCTATCTATCTATCTATCTATCTATCTATCTATCTAAGAGATGGGATCTCTAGCTACATTGCCCAGGTTGGAGTCCCATGGCTATTTACAGGAATAATCATGGCCCACTACAGCCTCGGACTCCCCCTCAGGTAAGTAGTAGTTGGCACTACAGGTGTGTGCCATTGCACTTGACTCTAGGTTTTAGATTTGAATAAAACCAGTTTAGATTTGAAAAAAATTACCCAAGATTTCTCAGGAGCTGTGTGGGTGACACAGATTCTCTGGGTGAAGCTGAAAGAACAGGAGGAAGGAGAGCAAGGCTTCAGGAAGAGCCCACTCCCTTGCGTGGTGGTGGCTCCCTGCGGTTCCTAGGCCTGGAGGATGTACCCCTCCTTTCTTCTCTCCTTTTCCCACCCCCTCCACTCCTCAGCTACCTCATACATACACTCTCTCTCTCTCTCTGTTCTCTACAATGGTGCTAGCTCCACAAACATAGCGCCTAAAGCACCTCGTTCTTGGGATTTATTTGAGCCAAGTGGCTTTGGGGAACAAGTTTTTCTCAAGTCCAAGCATCAAAAGACACTATTTCAACACTTCAGGGAAAAATAGTAACTAAGGAAATCAATAATCTTATCCCAAGCAGAAGGATGGATTTTTGTGAGGTTATCTCTATGGTTTCCTGCCTTTTAAAAGTGGTACAATATTAGTCTGTTGAATCTTTTCCCTGTTGTGTGATTTTAAAAAAATTTTTAAACCTGGGCAGCGCCTGTGGCTCAGTGAGTAAGGCGCCAGCCCCATATACTGAGGGTGGCGGGTTCAAACCTGGCCCCGGCCAAACTGCAACAAAAAAATAGCTGGGCATTGCGCTGGGTGCCTGTAGTCTCAGCTTGGAGGCTGAGGCAAGAGAATTGCCTAAGCCCAAGAGCTGGAGGTTGCTATGAACTTTGACACTGCGGCACTACAAAGGGCGACGAAGTGAAACTGTCTCAAAAAAAAAAAAAAAAAATGTAAACCTTACTTAATAAATCAATGTAAACTTCTTACAGGTAGAAACTATGTCCTGACCTAAGTGTTATATGGTCTTCAAGAACTATATACTTATTAATGACAATTAGAAGACTAACAGGAAAAAAAAAAAAAAAAAGACTAACAGGAAATTTTTATATTGATACACATTCTTCATGGCTAGAATTGAACTTCCTATGTTTTTCAAAGGTTTTGTTTGTTTGTTCATTCGAGACAGGGTCTCACTCTGTTGCCCAAGCTAGAGTGCCACGGCATCAGCCTCACTCCCTGCAACCTCAAACTCCTGGGTTCAAGTGATCCTTCTGCCTCAGCCTCCCTCGCTATTTTTCTACTTGTAGTGGAGACAGGGTTTCAGTCTTGCTCAGGCTGGTCTCAGACCCTGAGCTCAACAGTTCCTCTTCGCTCGGCCTCCCAGAGTGCTCCCAGAGTTGCGAGCCACCACACCTGACTCAAGGCATTTTGTGATAGAATAAAAGAACACAAATGCGATGAGAAGAGGACTTGCTGTTCTGGAGTGATGGATCTTCAAATACTTTTTTTTTTTAATAAAATTTTTTAAAAATCTTAAAAAAGAAAGAAGTGGACCTGTTAGAGCAAGAGATGAAAAGAATGCCAGGAAGGGGAAGAGGGAAGACGGAGGACGCTGAAGCCGGCCAAAGAGCGTAACATTCCAAAATAGCCCTGAATCTATCCAGCATCTAGGGAAGGTGGCCCCAGGGAGTTTGTAAGCCCTAAATGGAGGGTTAGATGTTATCTCTATCTGGAAGGAGTAATAAGAAAGAATTTGCATGCATATCTCCACAAGCTGAAAGATTTGGCAGAGGAAGACATTTTTTTCAAAGCCAGATGCCAATCCCATCATAGTTTAGGACTATGAGTCAAGGACAGAGATTGGCCTGGCAGGACATAATCAGTCCAGAGGACACAAGACATCTGCCCCCTTGATGAAAAGAGTAAACCTCTATCGAGTGGCCACTCTACCAGTAAGGCTCTTTCGGGGCCTTGGTCATCCAAGGTTAGTGTTCAGGGAAAAAACAACTCAGTTCTGGAAGGTAAACAAGCTGCAGGCTGGCCAGGCATGGTGGCTCACGCCTGTAATCCCAGCACTTGGGAAGCTGAGGCGGGTGGATTGCCCTGAGTTCACAGGTTCCAGACGAACCTGAGCCAGAGCAAGACCTCATCTCTCAAAATAGCTGGGCGTTGTGATGGGCACCTATAGTCCCAGCTACTCAGGAGGCTGAAGTAAGAGGATCGCTTAAGCCCAAGAGTTTGAGGTTGCTGTGAGCTGTGACATCACAGCACTCTATTGGGGGGACACAAAGTGAGACTCTGTCTCAAAAAAAAAAAAAAAAAGAAAAAGAAAAGAAAGGCTCAGCGCCCATAGCACAGTGAGTAGGGCCCCAGCCACATATGCCGAAGCTGGATGGTTCAAGCCTGCCCCAGGCCTGTTAAACAACAATGACAACTGCAACCAAAAAATAGCTGGGCATTGTGGTAGGCACCTGTAAGCCCAAGAGATGGAGGTTGCTGTGAGCTGTGATGCTACAGCAGTCTACCGAGGGTGACATAGTGAGACTTGGTCTCCAAAAAAAAAAAAAAAAAAGGAAGCTGCAGGTTTACTCATTGGTCTGATACGCCAGGTCCATGAGCTGCTGTAGACATATATTAGTGCCCCGCAGGTTAACATCTGTCCTTGAGAAAGAACTAACGTTAGCCACCTGAAGGTCCTCTTTCAGGCAAAACTGTCACTTAAAAAATTTCCTATATTTATTTATTGCAACAGAGTCTCACTATGTCATCCTCAGTAGAGTGCTGTGGCATCACAGCTCACAGCAAACTCAAATTCTTGGGCTTAAGTGATTCTCTTGCCAACTAGCTGGGACTACAGGCACCTACCACAAAACCCAGCTAAAAATTTCCTAACTTTATTTAATTTTTTTTTTTTTTTTTTTTGTAGAGACAGAGTCTCACTTTACTGCCCTTGGTGGAGTGCCGTGATGTCACAGGACTCACAACAACCTCCAGCTCTATGGGCTTCCGTGATTCTCTTGCCTCAGCCTCCCGAGTAGCTGGGACTACAGTCGCCCGCCACAATGGCCCTGCTATTTTTTGGTTGCAGTTTGGCCGGGGCTGGGCTTGAACCTGCTACCCTCGGTATATGTGGCCGGTGCCCTACTCACTGAGCCACAGGAGCCACCAGAATTTCCTAACTTTAATTTGCATCTGTTTCCCTTTGTTTCTTCTTTTCCCTTCTCTTCATTGTCCGAAAAATAAAAACAAAACAAAACAAATAAAAAAAGAGCAGGGAGAAGCAAAATGGTAAAGAATAGCCGCGTTTGCTAGGTTAGAGTGAGAAACAGCGCAGTGCAGGCTGCAGGTGTCCAGGGTGGTGGTGATGGGGGGGAAGGAACATACTTATTAGACTCTGACCATATCCTAGGCATTATAAATGTTTTACTTCTTTAAAATCCTCGCAGTGGATTTTAAGTCTTTGCAGTGGGTGCTATTTTACTTATTTTACAGGTGAGAAAATTAAGGTTGCCTAAGTTTATCCAGCTAGGGATCCAAATCCACACCTCTCTGGTTCCAAAGCCCAAGTCCTTTACCTGACATTTTGCATGGGGGTCTCTTTCCTAGTGTAGGCCTGGGCACCAAAACAAATTATTGAAAAGACATGCTCAAAGGTGGCCAAATGACAGTGGCAGCAAAAATTGTGCAGCGGTGCCTCTTTCAAGGGTCATTGTGGGGGGATGAAAATAAAATTATTTTTTTCTTTTTTTGAGACAGAGTCTCATTTTGTGGCCCCCCAATAGAGTGCCGTGGTGTTACAGCTCATACCAACCTCAAACTCTTGGGCTCAAATGATCCTCTTGCGTCAGCTCCAGAGTAGTTGGGACTATAGGCACCTGCCATGACGGCGCCTCTTCTATGTTTAGTAGCGACAAGGCCTCACTCTTGCTCAGGTTGGTCTCAAACTCCTAAGCTTCAGTGATCTACTCAGCTCAGCCTCCCAGAGTGCTGGGATTACAGGTGTGAGCCACCACGCCCAGTCTTTTTTTTTTTTTTTTTTTTTTGAGACACTTTGTCACCCTTGATAGAGTGCTTTGACATCACAGCTGACAGCAACCTCAAACTCTTGGGCTTAAGCGATTCTCTTGTCTCAGCTTCCCAAGTAGCTGGGACTACAGACAGCTGCCTCAACTCTCAACTATATTTGGTTGCAGTTGTCATTGTTTAGCTGGCTGGGGCCGGGTTCGAACCTGCCACCCGCAGTGTATGTAGCTGGCACAGAAACCACTGTGCTACAGGCGCTGAGCCCATGCCCAGTCTTAAAATGAGGTTGTTTATCAATAATTGGGGAAAAATTGCCATAAGGGGAGATAAGTCAGAGAACACAGCGAGAGGTAGCGGCCCAGTACTCACTCCCTCCTCAGAGGTTAGTGAGCCAGGTAGGCACAGAGATTAGTAAGCCAGGTAGGCACAAAGCACCCACCCTCCTCATTCTGAGTCTCCCAGGCCTGGAGACCTGGGTCCCCCATTAAGGTGGCTGTGAGAATCACCCTTATGCTCATCACCCAAACCTCCTCTGGGTGCCCTCTAGCTCAGCTTCTGGCCGAGAAACCTGAGTGGCATCCTTAATTCCTCGCTTCCCTAACTCCTCACAGCCGCAGACCCTCGAGCCTTGGGGCTGCTGCCTCTTGAATGTATCTTTAATCCATGTCTCTCGCCTCCATTTCCAAGGCTACCTACCATCTCCTGTGCTGCACTCCAACCCTGCGCTTTAGCCTTAGGAAACTGTAATTGACTTTTCTAAGGTAAATTATATGCATTAAATTATTAATGATATGATCATGATATCCCCCTACATTAAAAATCCCTCTATGACTCCCCTCAAGAGAATGTTCAGCTGCTTAGCAGGGCATCCTGGACCACCTGCTGTCAGGCCCTGCTTCTCTGTCCAAGCTCCACCATCCTGAGCCACCGGGAGGCCCTGGGAGGGCAAGTCATGGCCTCTCAGGCACTTGCTATTCTTTCTAGCAAGAAAGTCCTCCACCTGTCCAGCCCCTGTTTGTCTTTCAGCCGCCCTGACCACCCCGGCTCCGACCAGCCTGGGCGAGTCTTTGTCTTTGTGACATTCTCACCCGGGCTTACAACCGCCTGCAATGGATATGAGTTTATCATATGGCTTTGGTTTTTGTTGGTTTTAACATTTTTTAAAAATGACATGGAAGTGGGCGGCGCCTGTGGCTCAGTGAGTAGGGCGCCGGCCCCATATGCCGAGGGTGGTGGGTTCAAATCCAGCCCCGACCAAACTGCAACAAAAAAAATAGCTGGACGTTGTGGCGGGCACCTGTAGTCCCAGTTACTTGGGAGGCTGACGCAAGAGAATCGCTTAAGCCCAGCAGCTGGAGGTTGCTGTGAGCTGTGTGATGTCACGGCACTCTACCAAAGGGCCATAAAGTGAGACTCTGTCTCTATAAAAAAAAAAAAAAAAAATGACATGGAAGTGGAAATACATGGTACACTCTTCAATTCCATGGATTACTCTCCCTCCAGGATACAGAGAGCCAAGGGATAAACAGCCAAAAGATCCCTCAAAATGCGTAAATGTGCAAAAAGTGCAAGGTAAGTACACGTGTGGGAGAGAGTTAGGTATTTGGTGGAAAACATTTCCGATGTGCTTACAAAATCAGGGACTCTGAACTCCCATTTATAACACAGGAGAGGAACGGCATCTCGGGCACATTGCGGGCAGCCCCCAAAGGGCACCAAGGCAGCATCCTGCAGCCATCACAAAGCCACCAAACTGCGGTGTCATCAGGAAACAGAAAACACCACTGTCCTGCCTGGCATGTATACTGCCCTCTTCAGAGCCGGGTCTATCTAGAGATGGCTAACAAAAATAATCGAGAGCCTTTTGAGACTGTCTACGTAATTGTGGATTTATAAGGAGGAAAACAGACAGCAGATCTGCGATCGGTGAAGTTGAAAGAAAATAGGGAAGTGGCCTTGGCACTCGTAGCTCAGTGGTTAGGGCACCGGCCATATACACCTGGGCTGGCAGATTAACCCTGGCCCGGGGCCTGCTAAACAACAATGACAACTACAAAAACAACAACAACAACAATAGCCAGGTGTTGTGGCAGGTGCCTGTAGACCCAGTTACTTGTGAGGATGAGGCAAGAGAATCACTTAAGCCCAAGAGTTTGAGGTTGCTGTGAGCTGTGATGTCACAGCACTCCAGCAAGGGTGACATAGTGAGACTCTGTCTCAAAAAAGAAAAAGAAAATGGGGAAGTGAATTCAGTCATGAAAAGCACAGGTAGAGTGAACCTACAGGACTAGAAATAATGGGATTCACTGAAGTTTAACCAAAGTAATTTTGGGACACTGGGGGGAAAAAATTACTGTCAGATACCAGCTGGGCAAGGTGGCTCATCCTGTAATCCTAGCACTCTGGGAGGCCGAGGTGGGACAATATTGAGCTCAGGAGTTTGAGACCAGATGAGCAAGAGTGAAAACCTGTCTCTGCTAAAAATGGAAAAATTAGCCAGGCATTTGAGAGGGACCTGTAGTCCCAGCTACTCAGGAGACTAAGACAGGAGAATCACTTGAGCTCAGAAGTTTGAGGTTACTATGAGCTGGGCTGATACCAGGTCACTCTAGCCTAGGCAACACAATGAGACAGAGTCTCACACACACACTATTTGTTGCCTACTATACTGGTAACTAGTAATTTAAGGAGGATTTATGGAATTTCAGGGCATAATTATAATAAAACCCAGTGTTTAATTGGGTTAAATTTAATTCCGTTTAATTTTAATTATAATTAAAAATAAAACTCTAATGTTTTATTTTTATTTATTTATTAAAAGGCTTTTTTTTTTTTTTTTTGAGACAGAGCCTCAAGCTGTCGCCCTGGGTAGAGTGCTGCAGCATCACAGCTCAAAGCAATCTCCAACTCCTGGGCTCAAGCGATTCTCCTGCCTCCGCCTCCCAAGTAGCTGGGACTACAGGCGCCCTCCACAATGCCCGGCTGTTTTCTGGTTACAGCTGTCATTGTTGTTTGGCAGACCGGGCTGGATTTGAACCCACCAGCTCAGGTGTTATGTGGCTGGCACCTTAGCTGCTTGAGCTACAGGTGTCGAGCCAGCACCTAATGTTTTAGATGAAAGAAATAGGGCCCAGAGAATATCATTCCCTTGCCCAAGGTCATACATCCCCATGTCATTGAACTCATGACTCCTGCCTATTAATACTTATTTAATCTGAACATACTTCAAATGATTGTGATGTGATGATAGGGGTCCAAAACATAGAAGTTGGAGACAAGGCCAGATAAATAATATATTGTTAAGGAAAGGTAAGAATGTTGTGTGGTACCACCCTAAAAGTTTGAGGCTGACATGGTAGAACATTAATGTTCTCTCACAAAATAGCTTTTCTGGCTAGCACTTGGGAGGCTGAGGTGGGAGGATTGCCTGAGCTCACATGTTGGAGACCAGCCTGAGCCAGAGTGAGACCTTGTCTCTAAAAATAGCCGGGCGTTGTGGTGGGCACATGTAGTCTAGGTACTTGGGAGGCTGAGGCAAGAGAATCACTTAAACCCAAAAGTTTGGTGCTGCTGTGAGCTGTGACACCACGGCACTCTACCAAGGGTGACAAAATGAGACTCTGTCTCAAAAAAAAAAAAAAATAGCCTTTTTGTGCCACTGTCAGAGGCAGGAGACTGGCCTGCTGCATGGGCTGCTGGTCTCAACCTATTTGGATTTCTGACTCAGAGCACCTATTAGTTGGAGCATTCCCTTCAAGGTTGGCTATCCTAGCCAATTCCAGCCCCTCTAGGAATGTTGAGGTCAGTGGAATTCTACCCACACTTGCTATTGGAAGTGGCATGAATGACAAGAGGGCCATCCATCCCAGAAAATCCTACCGCTGCCACTGCTGGGAGCCTGGTAGTCAGAATGCTTCCTCCCCAGGAAGACTGGGAGTGGGAAACACCTCAAGTATTCTATCCCTTGCCTTTTGGCACTGCAGAAGCAAGAGAAAAATAAAGCAAGGGAACCTGTTGGACAGGACTGTCAAGGCTACTCTCAGTTGCTGGAGGCCTCCTCCTGTTAGAACAGCAGGGATGGTTCTTCACTTCCCAGCAGAGAGAGAGCAGGACCATAGAGACCAGGGCAGACAGGATGCCTATTTGCCAAGAACTCCAGGAAAGTGCTGGGAACCTCTCTATCTCTGAACTTGGTTGCTCTGGATTGGGGTGATGCTTACGAATGCCTAAACAACATAATGGGGAGAAAAGGAGGCTGCTCAAACAGATATGGGGTATTGCAGAGGCAGAGAGGTGCTTCAAGGGACTGGATTCCAAATGTTGCTTGCAGGAAAGGGAAAAATCAAAGCCCCATTTCACCATTTTCTTCATGCCAGTATTGTTTCTTCTGGGTCATTTTATTTGAATGAGACGATGGTTCTAATGGGAGAAAAAAGGACACAAGGGACACAGGAGGGAAAGACTGAGCTGGGGAGCTGGGAGGCAGAGATCTGTGCAGGGTGAGTGTGAGCCGTGCAGGCACGTGCTTTGGGGAGAGAGCTTGATATCCTTCCCTCCAACACCTTGCAGGATGGAAAGAGTGGTTCTTAACTATCTACAACATCTACATACTAACCACTAGTCCTCCTTGGAGGCCAATGTCCCAGCTCACTGGGCCTGAGCACTGCGCCCAGCGAGTTTTTGCATTCAGCACCTTGTCATGGGTCCTTTATCTGCAGGGAGGGCCATGAAACATCTGGCAAGGAGCAGACCACAGGAGATGGCCTTGGTGGACACGCATTGTTAGGTGGTAGCCAGGTGGTATGCTGTTTCACACATCCTTTCCTCAGGAAAGGGCTAGGGCTCTTTTGTATTTATGAAGAGGGTTGCTGGAAAAATATCTAACTGAATTCAGACTTGGTGATTTCTAACATATATAAACTTAGTGGAACTCAATGTCTAGGACATACGGTATTTATCCTTTTCTTGTAAGAAAGAAGCAAGCTAAATGACTTTTTTCCCCCCTCCCTTACCATTTCCCCTTTTTTTCTTTCAAAAAGCTGCTCTATCTATTTTATTTTATGGTCTAAAAAAGGTTGCATCACATTTGGTATTCCACAAAGGGGAAATGGAAAAAGTTATTAAAAAGTGAAGACAACCAGTATTGCTTGCTTAGAAAATAAGATGTATGAACCCTTAAGAATGGGAAAACACCAGCTACTATGGCGGAGAGAAGACATTCTGCCAAATTTAGAACCCACTTGAAAATCACGGGTTCTAAGTTTAGAACTGAACTAAAAAACTTGAGCTCACATTGCATTTGGCATTGGTTTTTAAAAAATTCTAAGCTACTAATTAAAGGGAAAAATTATACTCTTAGTAGTTCTAGAAGCTAGGAATTATTTTCAAACAAATTCTTTATTGGCTCAATGGAAGGGCCTGTACTTAAAAGAGAAACATTTTTTTTCTAATTAAGTTTTCCTTACAAAACAATGATTTAAAATTGAGGGGGGAAATATTTTGCCAAAGTCTTCAAAGAGTTATAGAATTGTTGTGTAACCTTCTTTGGACCCAATTAAATACACCAGGTGGTCATACAAACTTTGTATTTGTATACTAAATAGGAGTGTGCAAAATGGGCACCAGTAATTATATTGTACTGGTAAATTTCAAATAATAAAAATGCAATAAAATTTGAAACTATCACTCAAAACAAAAACAAACTCTTACCAGAATTATTTTTATTTTCTAATGCGGATGCTAAGATAGTTATTGCAACATCATTAAGAAATGGATGAGAATTGCTGATCCATTTAGCAAAAACTGCAAAAATTTTAGACTGTAAAAATCCAAAGTACCAGTAGTGAATAGAAGTGCTTAAAATGTATCCTTTGGTGATTGTAGATAGCTAGCAACTTTTGCAATTATGGAAAACTTAAAGATATCTTGTTCTATCCTCCACACACCTCACATACACACACACACACACACACACATGCACACATACACATACATATATACATCTGCGGATAATAATAGCATACCTAGAGCACTTGAATTGAAATAATTAGACAGGCCAGGCAGTGACTCACACTTGTAATCCTAGCACTCTGTGAGGCTGAGGTGGGAGGATACCTTGAGCTCAGGAGTTTGAGACCAGCCAGAGCAAGAGCGAGACCAGATCTCTACTAAAAATAGAAAAACTAGCCAGGTGTTGTGGCAGGCATCTACAGTCCCAGATACTCAGGAGGCTGAGGTGAGAGGATCACTTGAGCCCAGGAGTTTGAGGTTGCTGTGAGCCGTGACACCATAGCACTCTACCCAAGGCATAGAAAAAAAAAAGAAATAATTAGGCTCGGCGCCCATAGCACAGTGGTTATGGCACCAGCCACATACACTGAAGTTGGCAGGTTTGAGCCTGGCCCGGGCCAGATAACCAACAATGACAACTGCAACAAAAAGTACCCGGGCGTGTGGCGGGCACCTGTAGTCCCAGCAACTTGGGAGGCTGAGGCAAGAGAATCGCTTAAGCCCAAGAGTTTGAGGTTGCTGTGACACCACTGCACTCTACTGAGGGGGGTATAGTAAGACTCTCTCTCTCAAAAAAAAAAAAAAAAAAAAAAAGCAAGAAAGATCATTAAGTTCAAAATCCTATAACTTTAATGATTAGGCACTTTCAAAAACTTCTGTTGAAGGATATAGAATTAATCCCCAAGTTTGACTTTGTCTTAACAAGAAGATGCAATTTAGACTCATGGAAAGAGAGTAGAAATTTAAAGTTGTAAAAGCAAAAAACACTGTGCAAATGGAAAAGGATTTGTCTAGAACATATTTTGTAACTTACTCATTTTAAATAAGCATAAATGGTCACTGCGTATTTGTCCTAATAGCATGTGTAGCTCTCATTAAGATTAGGAACAGAGGTTGGCATTTCCAAGATCTGTGCCAAAGTCAGGATACAAACAGATTCCCTGGGTCAACTGGGTCACACACTTTCTAAAACATGTTCTACAATATAGTTTCCCATTCCTTCAAATGCCTCATTAAAATGAAATTTAATTTCACCTATTATATCTTTAAAATTGCTTTCAATCTATTTTGTTTTTTGAGACAGTCTTACTATTTTCTTTTTCTTTTTTTTTTTTTTTTGAGACAGAGTCTCACTATGTTGCCCTCAGTAGAGTGCTGTGGCCTCACAGCTCATAGAAACCTCAAACTCTCGGGCTTAAGCAATTCTCTTGCCTCAGCCTCCCAAGTAGCTGGGACTACAGGTGCCTGCTGCAACACCTAGCTATTTTTTTGTTGTAGTTGTAATTGTTGTTTGGCACCCCCAGGCCGGATTCGAACCCACCAGCCCTGGTGTATGTGGCTGGTGCCCTAGCTGCTGAGCTACAGGTGCTGAGCCCCTCAATCTATTTTAAATTCATTCATATTTACAATGAACTTAATCTTTAGAGCAAATTTCTTCTTTCTGCAGGCCACTATACCTAGATAAGTGGCAGGTATAAGAGAAAGAACATTTATGGGAACAAAAGTATTTCTCTTATACCACTAGAAGGTGGGGTGGGCACTTTTTTTTTTTTTTTTTAATAGAGACAGAGTCTCACTTTATGGCCCTTTGGTAGAGTGCTGTGGCATCACAGCTCACAGCAACCTCCAGCTCCTGGGCTTAAGTGATTCTCTTGCCTCAACCTCCCGAGTAGCTGGGACTACAGGCACCTGCCACAACGCCCGGCTATTTTTTTGTTGCAATTTGGCTGGGGCTGGGTTTGAACCTGCCACCCTCAGCATATGGGGCCGGCGCCCTACTCACTGAGCCACAGGTGCTGCCTGGGGTGGGCACTTTTGTCAGATGGTGGTTGACTCAATTTCTTTCTTTCTTTTTTTTTTTAAGATAGAAATATTTTCTTTATTAATGACTCCAAGCGTGTTTCTTTAGGTACAGGAGTTTTGAACTCAAATACTTAGAAGAAAACAAGTTAAGATTGCATTATCCTGCAACTCATTATCAGTAACATATTGCAAAGCAAAACAGCTTGGAAAAGAGGATAGAAAGGGAGGGGAGTGAGGGAGGGAAGATAAAGAAAAGGAATAAGTTGATCAAGTGGATTTTTTTTTTTTTTTTTTGAGACAGAGTCTCACTATGTCACCCTTGGTAGAGTGCTGTAGTGTCACAGCTCACAGCAACCTCCACCTCTTGGTCTTAAGCAATTCGTTTGCCTCAGCCTCCTGAGAAGCTGGGACTACAGGCACCCACCACAACGCCCGGCTATTTTTTGTTGCTGTTACCACTGCTGTTTTAGCTGGCCGGGCTGGGTTTGAACCCGCCACCCTTGGTCTATGGGGTCGGCGCCCTGCCCACTGAGCCACTGGCGTTGCCCTGGAATTTTTTTTTTGCAGTTTTTGGCCATGGCTGGGTTTGAACCCGCCACCTCTGGCATATGGGACCAGCGCCCTACCCCTTTGAGCCACAGGCGCCGCCCTTTTTTTTTTTTTTTAATTCTTGGGAAATCCTTGCAAGCATGGCTCATTTCTGCAGATAATTTCCCAAATGTGTACAAAATGGAACCAAAATGGAAAATCCCTTAAGAACCTGAAGAGGTGCAACATTAAAAGCTATGATTATCCAGTAGCAAGTATTCCAGTCTTCAGTTGCCAGCTGCTTCCTCCTCCTATTCCCAGGAGTTAGTGGGATGAAAATGTCTTCCCCGTGATTGTTTTCCCTTCTTTTTTCTCAGCATCTGGGTGTGCATGGTTCAGCACCTTGAGGAAATCAGATGTTTTTGCCCGTATTCATGTGTGAATATAGGCCTTAGAGCACTTGATGTGGTAGTGCAGGTAGTCCCAGAATTCTTGGGTTTAAGCGATCCTCTTGCCTCCGACTCCCAAGTATCTGGGACTACAGGCACCTGCCACAAAACCCTGCAGCCCCCTGAGGAGGGGACCTGGGTGGAGTAGGAGGTTAAGGGAGAAGGGGCAGTGGTTGACTTAATTTCTATAAAGCATTGATCAGGTTGATGGTGGTGTCTCAAGGGAACAGCACAGAAGTGATGTAGCTAATGTTGTCACCCAGGGCAGCATCTGTATCTTTCAGCTCGAGAGGAGGTTCCCTGCGGCTATAGAGGACCTGTGGGCTGTGTGGCTGGCTCTACCTCCTTTGAACTCCTGCGTTAATACCTTTCCAATGACCACACTGTCATCATCCTTACACACTGTGCTGAAGACTGCCATGACTCTGTCCTTTTTGGATTCAACGTACATGATCTCATCATCCCTATCATGGATAACTGCCCTGTTCTCTCCTTCCTTGCCTTCTTGGAACTGGAAGTATTTCTCAAAGACAGAGGCAAAACAATTTTGCTTCAACATGCCAGCCTGATGTACAATGGAATCCTTGGATGTGGGCAGATTTTCAAGGTCATATAGCAAGGAGACATTGTATCCTGATTCTGGATTTACCAAGAAACTCCCATATACACTCCTTAGTAATTTATCAGCACTGTGTGCCTGAAGTTCCTTGTAGAATTTCACAGAAATACTGACCATCACTTTCATTTTGTCTCCACTAGGATTTGAAATATGATAGAGGGCTCCATCAAAATCTGCACATGTTACTTCTACTGCTTCTGGTCTGTTTCTGGGGGCGGCATTCTCTAACTTGAGTGCCAGCGTCTCCTCCATGATGTGGTTGTTCACCTCCAGCAGCATAATGGCGGTGGCTATCCCAAGTAGTGGAAGGAGAAACAGAGCGGGTAAGGGTGGGTAAGGAAGGGAAGGATGGAGGAGCGGCCCTGTGGCCCCCTGAAGAGGGGGCCTGGGTAGGGTAAGAGGTTAAGGGAGAAGGGGCGGTGGTTAACTCAATTTCTATAAAGCATTGGCCTTTCTTGGGCTCCAGAGATAGGAAAGGCCACATATCTGTACCAATGCCAGGGAAATCACAGCCAATGATCCCTTTGCCCTGGAATAGGGCTTTCTGTGACATCAACAGGAATAGGAAAAAGCTGGGTAGCTTGCTGACATCCAGATTCCTGGTTGTCTTTGACAAAAACATCCCCAGATTCTTAAACTATCTTCTATCTATCTTCTAGGCATTTTCAATTCTTTCATGTGTAAATTTTCCACGGAAAAAAGAAATGAAAAATTTAGTGTTGTAAAGAATTAGGTCTCCCATTTTTTGCCATTATGCATTTACCTAGTTCCAAACCCAATTTTTCATATTTTCATGTGCCTTATAATCGTAGGTCTTGGCTCTAATAATAGATGCAAGAGATATGTATCTCAATTAAGAATTTAGGAACTGGGGTGGTGCCTGTGGCTCAAAGGAGTAAGGTGCCGGCCCCGTACGCTGGAGGTGACGGGTTTAAACCTAGCCCCGACCAAAAACTGCCCCCCCCGCAAAAAAAAAAAAAAGTTAAGAATTGGCCAAGTGTGGTGGCTCACACAATCCTAGGACTCTGGGAGGCCAAGAGTCAGGAGGATTGCACTTAGGAAAAATTGCTCTTAAGAAGATATTGTAGTGCTGTGCCTGTAGCACAGTGGTTACAGCACCAGCCACATACACCAAGGGTTTGAACCTGGCTCAGGCCAGCTAAACAACTGCAACAAAAAAATAGCCGGGCATTGTAGTGGGCACCTGTAATCTGCACTACTTGGGAGGTTGAGGCTAGAGAATCACTTAAGCCCAAGAGTTTGAGGTTGCTGTGAGCTGTCATGCCACAGTACTCTACCGAGGGCAACATGACACTCTGTCTCAAAAAAAAAAAAAAAAAAAGAAGATAGTGTTAGAAAATGAAAAGATAAAGCAAAGAGCAGGAAAACTTTGCAATATGTACATCTGATATAGGACTGGCAACCAGAATATATCAAGATCATTACCTCTCAGCAATAAGAAAACAATTGTATTTATTTACTTTTTGAGAAAGTTTTGTTTTGTCACCCTCGGTAGAATGCCGTGACGTCATAGCTCACAGCAATCTCAAATTCTTGGGCTCAAGTGATCCTCTTGCTTAAGTCTCCCAAGTAGGTGAGACTACAGGTGCCCACCACAACACTAGGCTTGTTTTTCTATTTTTAGTAGAGACAGGGTCTCACTCCTGCTCAGTCTGGTCTCAAACTCCTAAGCTCAAGCAATCCACCCACTTCGGCCTCCCAGAGTGCTAGGATTACAGGTGTGAGCCACCAAGCCTGGCAATGCAACTTTTTAAAATGGGCTAAAATATTTAAACAGGTGCTTCATAAAAAGAAGTTACAGGAATGGCTGATAAGCACATCAAAAGATGCTCAACACCATTACTTATATGGAAAAATGCAAATCAAAACCATAACAAGATACTGCTACACATAAATGAGAATGGCCAAAATTAAAAAGATGATACTGGGTGGTGCCTGTGGCTCAGTGAGTAGGGTGCTGGCCCCACATACCAAGGTTGGCAGGTTTGAACCCAGCCCTCGCCAAATTGCAACAAAAAGATAGCCAGGCGTTATGATGGGTGCCTGTAGTCCCAGCTACTTGGGAGGCTGAGGCAAGAGAATTGTTTAAGCACAAGAGCTGGAGGTTGGTGTGAGCTGTGATGTCACAGCACTCTACTAAGGGCAACAAAGTAAGACTCTGTCCCTTAAAAAAAAAAAAAGAAGAAGATACTAAGTGTTTGTGAAGGTGTAAAACAATTGTTGGTAGGAATTTAAAATGGTACAACCACTTTGGAAAACTGAATGTTTCTGTCTTTCTTTTTTGTTTTTTTAGACAGAGCCTCAAGCTGTTGCTCTGGGTAGAGTGCTGTGACATCACAGATCACAGCAACCTCCAACACCTGGGCTCAAGCGATTCTCCTGCCTCCACCTTCCAAGCAGCTGGGACTACAGGTGTCAGCCACAATGCCCAGGCATCTTTTGGTTGCAGCCCTCATTGTTGTTTGGTGGGCCCAGGCTGGATTCGAACCCGCCAGCTCAGGTGTATGTGGCTGGCGCCTTACTTGCTTGAGCCACAGGCGCAAAGCCTGAATGTTTTTTAAAAAATTAAACACACACTTATGATTTGACCTATTCATTCCACTTCTAGGTATTTATCATAAAAAAAAAAATGAAAATAGATGTTCACACAAAGACTTGTACAGGAATACTCACAGTAGCTTCTTGTGTAATAGCTAAAAACTAGACACAAGCCAAATGTTCAACAGATGAATGCAGATACAAGGTGTGGTGTGTCCAAACACTGGTATTATCAGCCAGTAGTTAAGAAAGAATGAACCGCTGACGTTCACGACATAGATGGCTCACAGCAACCTCCAGCTCTTGGGCTCTTGGGCTTAGGCAGTTCTCTTGCCTCAGCTTCCTGAGTAGCTGGGACTGCAGGCGCCCGCCACAACGCTGGGCTATTTTTTGGTTGCAGTTTGGCTGGGGCGGGGTTTGAACCCACCAGCCTCGGTATTTGGAGCTAGTGCCCTACTCATTGAGCCACAGGCGCCACCCATGGCTCTTGAAATCTTCGTGCTGAGTGAAGTAAGTCAGACAAACAAAAAACTACATGTTATTATGTTCCCATTTACATAAAATGCTAGAAAGTGCAGACTAATCTGTAAGTGGCAGAAAGCAGCTCAGTTGTCTGGGGCAGGGATGAAGAAAGGTAATGAGCTGAGAATGCTCTGGGGATGATAAAAATATTCTCCATCTTAATGGTGCTGGATTCCTGGATGTGTGCGTTTTTCAAAACTCTTTGAATTGAACTCAAATTTATTGTGTACAACTCAGTAAAGATGTCGTTTTCAAAATATCCAATTGAATGTTCTTCAGGCCACATTTCTCAAACTGAGCTCACAACCTTCTCCCGTTTGTCGTCTTGGTTAACGTTCTTTCTCAGCTAATGGCCCCCCGTCCGCTTCACCTGCTGAGCTAGACAGCTCGGCACTGGCCTGTGTTCCTCTTTTGTTCGTATCTTTAAACTTTTTTCTCAATTTCATCTCTACCTTTTTGTTTGTTTTAAATTCAGAATAGTATGTTTTTTATGGTGGTAAAAAAATGTATGTAACATAAAATTTACCTTTTTTTATTTTTTAGAGACAGACTGTTGCCCCAAGTAGAGTGCCATAATGTAGCTCACAGCAACCTCAAACTCTTGGGCTCAGGCTATTCTCTTGCCTCACACTCCTGAGTAGCTGGGACTATAGACACCCACCACCACACCCAGCTGGTTTTTCTATTTTTATAGACATGGGGTCTCACTCTTGCTCAGGCTGGTCTAGAACTCCTGAGCTTGAGCCGTCTTCCTGCTTCGGGCTTCCAGAGTGCTAGGATTACAGGATTACAGGCATGAACCTCCATGACCGGCCCCATTAAAAGTTACCTTTTTTTTTTTTTGTGGTTTTTGGCTGGGGCTGGGTTTAAACCAGCCACCTCCAGCATATGGGACCAGCGCCCTACCCTATTTCCATCTTGTTTAAGAGCTTGTGGAAGAACAGTTTAAGACCACTCAGTGGTTGTTCTTACCCATCAGTGGCCTGAGCAGTGGGAGCTGCAGACCAGTCTTCAGCGGCAGGCTGGGCACTCCGTCTTCAGTGGGGAACTGCTGAGTAGATGCGGAGGGCACCTGCAGCCTTCTGACCAGTCTGCAACCTCTGGTTGCGTAGCAGTAAACTCAGGGGCTGGAGCAGTCCATTCACCTTGAAATTCCTCCTTGGTCACAGCTTTCTCAGCAGCAGCCTGCTCTTCCTTTTCAATCTCTTTAGCATCTCTGTAGAAATAGAGATCTGGGCTCGGCACCTGTGGCTCAAGCGAGTAAGGCACCAGTCACATACACCTGAGCTGGCGGGTTCGAATCCAACCCGGCCCACCAAACAACAATGATGGCTGCAACCAAAAAATAGCCAGGTGTTGTGGCAGGCGCCTGTAGTCCCAGCTACTGGGGAGGCTGAGGCAAGAGAATCGCCTAAGCCCAGGAGTTGGAGGTTGCTGTGAGCTGTGTGACTTCACTACCAAGGGCCATAAAGTGAGACTTTGTCTCGAAAACAAACAAAACCAAAACTCTGTACCCATTAAGCACTCCTCACTCCTCTCTCCTTCCTTGTAGTCCCTGGCAACCATTCTGCTTTCTGTCTGTAAGAATTTGACTGCTTTAGGTGGCAGAGTATGGGCCGTTTAAAAAGTATCCAGCCACGTACTAGGAAAGAGTGAGATGTACATGGCTGGACGCTTTCCTGAAAGCCCTGGAAGAGTCCACCTCCTGGAAGGGCAATCATCCAGCACGTGTCTCTTTGTGACTGGCTTACTGCACTTAGCACAATGTCCTCAGGGCCCATCCATGTTGTAGCATGTGTCAGAATTCCCTTTGTTTTTAAGGCTGAATAATATTCTATGGTATGTATGTATGTATTTACTCATTTATCCACTGATGGACATTTGGGGCATCTCTAATTCATCATGACCACCACTACCACCCCAGCTTAGGTGTTCATCATCTTTTTTTTGAGACAGAGTCTCACTATGTCGCCCTGCGTAGAGTGCTGTGGCTTCACAGCTCATAACAACCTCAAAATCTTGGGCTTATGTGATTCTCTTGCCTCAGCCTCCCAAGTAGCTGGGACTACAGGCGCCTGCCACAATGTCTGGTTGTTGGCGGGCATTGTACTTGTCATTGTTGTTTAGCAGGCCCGGGCTGGGCGGGGTTCGAACCCACCAGCCCCAGTGTTAGATGGCCCGCGCCCTAACCACTGAGCAATGGGCGCCGAGCCAGGTGCTCAGCATCTTGCCTGGGTTATTTCAGTTGGCTATTCACTGACAGTCCTGTCCTCCTCCTTTCATGCACCTTCTGCTACCAGCATCATTTTCTCTCCTCCTCCTTCTTTTCTTCTTCTTCTTCTTCTTCTTTTTCTTTTTTTTTTTTTTTATGGAGACAAACTCTCACTTTGTTGCCTTGGGTAGAGTGCTGTGGTGTCATAGCTCACAGCAACCTCAGACTCTTGGGCTCAAGCCATTCTCTTGCCTCAGCCTGCTGAGTAGCTGGGACTACAGGCAGCCGCCACAATGCCCGGCTAATTTTAGAGGCGGGGGTCTCTCTCTGGCTCAAGCTGGTCTCGAACATGTGAGCTCAGACAATTTACCTGCCTTGGGCTTCGGAGAGTGCTGAGATTACTGGCGTGAGCCACCACACCTGACTGCCTGCAGCATTTTCCTAAAGCAACGATCCTGTCTGTCCTCTATTGAAAGACCTTTGTGTACACTTTCCAACTAAAATGAGATTATATTTTCTTTCTTTTTCTTTTCTTTTCTTTTTTTTTTTTTTTTAAGACAGGGTCTCACTATATTGCCCAGGCTGAAGTGCAGTGGGTATTCACAGGCAGGATCCCACTACTGATCAGCACGGGAGCTTTGATCTACTCCATTTCCAGAGTTCACCCCTCCTTAGACAACCTGGTGGTCCCCTGCTCCCGGGAGGTCACCATATTGATGCCGAACTTGGTGTGGACACCCAATCAGCAAAGCGTACTACAGCCCAGAATTCCTGGACTCATGCGATCCTCCTGTCTCAGCCTCCTGCACAGCTGGGACTACAGGCACACGCCACCGCACCCGGCGGAGTATACTTTCAATACTGTTCTACAGTTTCCTTTTTTACATTCTACTTTTGAACAACTCTCATTAGTAGAAATTTCTTTCTTATTTTAATCTAACATATATTTCCAAGTCACTTTCTACCGCTGGTCCTAGTTGTGCCCTCTAGAGTGATGCTGCATGCTTTCCTTCCTTTAAACATTGGAAGCTAACCATCAGTCTTCCTTTCCCAGCCTGGAGCCATTCCAGGCCCTAACTGCTCTTCTCTCATCGTGGTCCATGGTCAGTGTCCTTAAAACAGGTTGTCTAGGCTGGGTGTGGTGGCTCATGCCTGTAATCCTAACACTCTGGGAGGCTGAGGCCGGTGGATTATTGGGCTGGGGTTTGAGACCAGCCTGAGCAAAACTGAGAATACATCTCTACTAAAAATAGAAAAACTAGCCAGACATTGTGGTGGGCACCTGTAGTCCCAGCTACTTGGGAGGCTGAAGCAGAAGAATTGTTTGAGCCCAGGAGTTCGAGGTTGCTGTGAGCTATGATGCTACAGCACTCTAACCTGGGCAACAAAAATAAAAACAAACAGGGCAGTGCCTGTGGCTCAAAGGAGTAGGGAGCCGGCCCCATATGTCAGAGGTGGCGGGTTCAAACCCAGCCCTGGCCAAAAAACTGCAAAAAAATAAAAAATAAATAAATAAAATAAAAAACAAACAAACAAAACACCCAGATGCCAAAAACAGAGCACTGTCCTGTGGGATGTGAGGTAGACTGGGCCTAGCGTCTCCTGTGTCCTGCTGCTCTCCTTCCATAATGCGGCCTAGTAAGCCCTTCACCTTTTTAGCTTCAATACTGATGTATGTTAACTTGGAGTCAATTCAAACATTCAGGTTTCTTTTTTTAATGAATTTTTATGACATCACTGGTTACTTGAAGGAGGAGTGGTCACAGGAAGGAGAAGAGTGAGAGGTGGGGTTACAAGAACAATTTTTCCTCAGCAATTTTGTTTATTCAATGTTGACTGTTTCCGGTATCAAAAGCGGATCATGTCCACACCACTCCTCCCTTCAGTCCCCATATCAGGGCGTAGCAAACACTAGGCCCTCGTACCTAACTGTCTTTCCAACAGGCTGCCTAGACCCACAGCCTGGGCCTGGGCCTCCCCTCGCACCAGCACATCCATCCCTGATAGCCACGAGGCACTTGTGGCAAGTGATTAGAAGCAGGAGATGTTGGCAATTGCCATAAACACACACCCAGGAAATGCATTTACGTAAACGTATTCAGCAATTCAGACACTGAGCATCAAATAAGAGCCTTACTCCAAAATGTAGGGAAATGGACCAAGACAATAGTCTGCTGTCTCTCCTTTCCCTAGGCAGCTAAAAGGACAAGCCATCAAGGGGAGACAATTCTTTGTAAAAGAGGTGTTGTACATTTCTTGTGGGATTTTCAAAAGGAAAACACAATATATTCGGTTTGGTGCCCATTGCTCAGTGGTTAGGGCACTGACCACATGCACCAGGGCTGGTGGGTTCGAACCCAGCCAGGGCCAGCTAAACAACAATGACAACAACAACAAAATAGCCAGGCAGTGTGGTGGGCATCTGTAGTCTCAGCTACTTGAGAGGCTGAGGCAAGAGAATCGCTTAAGTCCAAGAGTTTGAGGTTGCTGTGAGCTGTGACACCACAGCACTCTACCCAGGGGGACATAGTGAGACACTGTCTCAAAAAAAAAAAAAAAAACAAACAATATATTCAATAGACAAGAAGAAGGATTGCTTTTTCAGGCAAATTTCCTTGAAACTTGGAGTCATGGCTTGGTGCCTGTGGCTCAAGCGGGTAAGGCGCCAGCCACATACACCTGAGGTGGCGGGTTCAAATCCAGCTCAGGCCCACCAAACAATGATGGCTGCAACCAAAAAATAGTTGGGCATTGTGGCAGGTGCCTGTAGTCCCAGCTACTTGGGAGGCAGAGGCAGGAGAATCGCTAGAGCCCAGGATTTGGAGGTTGCTGTGAGCTGTGATGCCATAGTACTCTACCCAGGGCAACAGCTTGAGGCTCTATCTCAAAAAAAAAAAAAAAAAAGAAAAGAAAAGAAAAGAAAGAAACTTGGAGTCATTAAGAGGATGAACTTAACATGTTTAAGGAATTCTTTTCCTTTATAGTCAATTTCTGTCTTTTTTTTTTTTTGAGACTAAGTCTCACACTGTTGCCCTCCATAGAGTAGTGTGGTGTCGTAGCTCACAGCAACCTCAAACTCTTGAGCTCAACTGATTCTCTTGCCTTAACCTCCCAAGTAGCTGGGACTACAGCCACCTGCCACAATGTCTGGCTACTTTTTTGTAGAGATGGAGTCTTGCCCTTGCTCAGGATGGTCTCAAACAAACTCCTGAGCTCAGGCAATCCACCCACCTCAGCCTTCCAAAGTGCTGGGATTACAGGCGTCAGCTGCAGCACCCAGCCTCTTTATGGTCAATTTCAGGCTGATGCCTATTTGTCCTCCATACAGACATTCCTTCCATCAGATCAATAATATTCCACCACCCTCCACAAAAAAAGAAAGGAAAAAAAAAAAAAAAAAAAAAAAAGAAGAGAAGGCCAGGTGCATGGGCTCATGCCTGTAATCGTAGCACTCTGGGAGGTCTAGGCGGGCGGATTGCCTTGAGTTTAGGAGTTTGAGACCACCGTAAGCAGGAGTGAGACCCTGTCTCTATTAAGAAAGAAAAGAAAGGCAGGCAGGCAGGCAGGAAGGAAAATATCCCTGCCCCTGAATCATGTGCACACACACCACCACCACCACCACCACAACTAATTTATTATTATTATTTTTTTGAGACAGAGTCTTACTTTATTGCCTTCAGTAGAGTGCTCTAGCATCACAGCTCGCAGCAACCTCAAAGTCTTGGGCTCAAGTGATTCTCTTGCCTCAGCAACCGAGTAGCTGGGACCACAGGCGCCCGCCACAACACCTGGCTTTTTTAGAGACGAGGACTGGCTCTTGCTCAGGGTGGTCTCGAACCTGTGAGCTCAGGCAATTATTTCTCATATTCCTTTACACAAGAAAACCATTGCTTTCCTGGCCGTTAGCCTTCCTTCCCTCAATCATAAGCAGATACCTTTTAAGATTTACCTGGGATTAAAGATGGCGGCTGAGTAACAGCTTCCCTGTAACTGGGCCTGGTGAATCTGGGGAGACAAGACTCCAGACATCTCTGGCCGGTGGGACCTGCCTACAATCATCCCCTTGAGGACACAGAGAGCCAGCAAGGGACTTCTGGACCCCAGGAGGAAGACAAAAACAGTGGAAAACTGGCAAGTGGCTGC
>CAUYPK010138995.1:0-27658 GCA_963574355.1 Loris lydekkerianus
ACTTTGAAAAAAATAATACTTCGTTTTATATGAAATCAGAAAAAACCTCAAATAGCCAAAACATTACTCAGCAATAAAAACACAGCAGGAGGAATCATGCTACCAGACCTGAGACTTTACTATAAATCAACAGTGATCAAAACAGCATGCTATTGGCACAAAAGCAGAGAAGTAGATTTCTGGAACAGAATAGAGAACCAAGAGATGAATCCAGCTACTTACCGTTATTTGATCTTTGACAAGCCAATTAAAAACATTCAGTGGGAAAAAGATTCCCTATTTAACAAATGGTGCTGGGTGAACTGGCTGGCAACCAGTAAAAGACTGAAACTAGACCCACACCTTTCGCCATTAACTAAGATAGACTCTCACTGGATAAAAGATTTAAACTTAAGACATGAAACTATAACAATACTAGAAGAAAGTGCAGGGAAAACTCTTGAAGGAATCAACCTGGGTGAATATTTTATAAGGAGGACTCCCCAGGCAATTGAAGCAGTATCAAAAATACACTACTGAGACCTGATCAAACTAAAAAGCTTCTGCACAGCCAAGAACATAGTAAGTAAAGCAAGCAGACAGCCTTCAGAATAGGAGAAAATATTTGCAAGTTATATCCCCGATAAAGGTTTAATAACCAGAATCCACAGAGAACTCAAATGTATTACAAGAAAAAAACAAGTGATCCCATCTCAGGTTGGGCAAAGGACTTGAAGAGAAACTTCTCTAAAGGAGACAGACGCACAATCTACAAACACATGAAAAAAAGCTCATCATCCTTAATCATCAGAGAAATGCAAATCAAAACTACTTTGAGATATCACCTAAGCCCAGTAAGAGTAGCCCACATAACAAAATCCCAAAACTAGAGATGTTGGCGTGGATGTGGAGAAAAGGGCACACTTCTACACTGTGGTGGGAATGCACACTAATATGTTCCTTTTGGAAGGATGTTTGGAGAATACTTAGAGATCTAAAAATAGACCTGCCATTCGATCCTATAATTCCTTTACTAAGTATACAAAAATCACAATATAATAAAGACATCTGTATGAGAATGTTTATTGGAGCCCAATTTATAATTGCTAAGTCATGGAAGAAGTCCAAGTGCCCATCCACCCACGAATGGACTAGCAAATTGTGGTATATGTATACCATGGAATATTATGCAGCCTTCAAGAAAGATGGAGACTTTACCTCTTTCAAGTTTACATGAATGGAGCTGGAACATATTCTTCTTAGCAAAGTATCTCAAGAATGGAAGAAAAAGTATCCAATGTACTCAACCCTACTATGAAGCTGATTTATAGCTTTCATATGAAGGCTATAACCCAACTATAGCACAAGAATATGGGGAAAGGGCCAAGGAGGGGAAGGGAGGGGGGAAGTTGGGGTGGAGGGAGGGTATTGGGTGGGGCCACACCTACGGTGCATCTTAGAATGGATACAGGCAAAACTTACTAAATACAGAATACAAATGTCTACATACAACAACTAAGAAAATGCCATGAAGGCTATGTTGAACAGTTTGATGGTAATATTTCAGATTGTATATGAAACCAGCACATTGTACCCCTTTGATTGCACTAATGTACACAGCTACAATTTAACAATTAAAAAAAAAAGTCTTACAGCCCTAATGCCTGTAGTCAAGAGGAAAGACATCTTTGCCTTGCCTGGCCTCTGCCTGGGGGAGGGATTTGGCCCCATTCACACTGTGTGAACCAAGAACATGGAAACAAAAGCTGAGGTGTCATTACCTGCACATGCAGGGCAGACAGAAACAACACACATTCCCTACCATTGACTACCACAAGGCTGAGTGTGAGGAATTCATCCTTGGATCAGGAGTCCAGTAGCCTGTTTTTTTCCCTACAAAGCTTGTTGACTCAAGTCCTTTTAAAGATTTTAATAGCTATGAATTCACGACTTAGGGATCACTTAAGAAGCTTAATGGTTGGAGTTACATTTCTGAAGTCCTGCCATATGTTTACTTTTATCTGATGTTCATCTCTCATTAAAAAAAAATTAATGGAGCACTAATATATATAAGGATCTCAAAGAGGTAAATTAAGTGTCATGGCCCTAGCTTCATGTCCAATGCCATTGAATGTAGGTTTGCTTGACTATGTAAATCACATGAAGCTTTTGCATAAAATGTTAGAATTTCATATAACACCATGGATAAAATTTCCAGTAGTAGCATATAGTCAGTGCATATGAGCTGATTTATTATTCAATAGGAAAGATTCATCCTTCCATATCATTATTCTTTTCTGTATTGTTTATCTCCTCCTGGACCAATCAGATCACCAATGATGAAAACCACCAGCTATATTTCCAAGAACAGTGATGCAATGCCATTCCTTATACCTGTTGGAAATGGAAATTATTTGCTATGGGAACCTCACGTCCATTCATCATTTGCATGGTGTTAAACGTGTGTGGGAATGGGAAGTCTTGCAACTGCCCGTCTTCTCTTTCTTTATTTTTGCTACCTTTGATCTGGAATTTTAATCTTATTTGGTTAAATTATTTCTAGTGAGATGTTCAAAGACTTTCAAGTATCTCTGCCTTTTGAATGTTAGCCTCTTTGTGGTTTTTTTCCCCTAATTATTCCAAATATAGTATAATGACCATGAAAGCAGAAAAAAAAATTATATTCTTGAACTTGATTTCATATTCACAGCTTCCACTTAGTGCCTCTTTAGTTATTAGGTTTATTTCAATGTCATTTATGAGGTGCCTGCCAGGATTATAGTCATTTCAATACAAGTTACTATACATTTAGGAAATAAGTTGGTTCATTTGATTTAAACTTCAATATCTGTGTTTATATACTGCTCAAAGTTCCTACTCTAGTTATTGTAGATCTGGTTACTGAACATTATTTAATATGTGTATCTTGCAACTCATTAATCAAATATTTATTGAACACCTACTGTGTGTTGGGTATCATGAGGAACACAGCAGCCAAGTAGACAAAGTGGCTGCTTTAAGAGCTTTCACTGTAGGGGGGAGACAGGTAGTCAATGTACAAATAAATACATCCATGTTACCATGTGCTATGAAGAGACACACTGCAGGATGGGGGGTCAAGTCAGGAGGGGGGCTCTTGGATTGGGGTGTGTACTCATTTGTTAGAGCAGCCATAACAAAATGCCAGAACCTAGGTGGCTTAAACAACAGAAATTTATTTTCTCACAGTTCTGAAGTCTAGAAGTCCAAGATCAAGGGGTCGGCAGGTTTGGTTCTTTCGGAAGCGTCTCTCCTTCGCAGACAGCTGCCTCCCCATTGTGTGTTCACCTGGCTGCGCACGTGCCTGGTAGCTCTCTCCAGGTTCTTATTTCCCCTTCTTACAAGGGCTCCAGTCCTATTGGCTGAGGGCCTACCACCCTAACAAGCCCATTTTAACTCAGTTACCTCTTTAAATGGCCTGTCTCCAAAAAGTTACAGTCTGAGGTGAGGGTGGGTGGGATTAGGACTTCAAAATGTGAATTGAGAGGGGAACAATTCATCCCCCAACAGGGAAGAGGTCAAGGAAAACATCTCTGAGGAGAGAAGACATCTGAGCAGAGCCCTGAATAAGGGAACAAGCCCTGGTTATAAGGTGGGTCATCTGGGAAGACGCCTCTGGCAGGGGGACAGTAGGTACCCAGGCTCTGGGCTGGATTGAGGGAGCCCAGCCAGACAGGGCCAGGATGCAACAGGTTAAGGCTGAGACCTGAGGATCTTAGAGGCATGGTGAGGACTGTATTTTCCTCTGAATGTCACAGGAAGTCATTGATTATTTGAGCAGAACAGGACATAATCTCACATATTTTTTGAAAGAATAATTTTAAAATTTACAATAGATTTTCTTTCTGTAGATTCTGAAGAATCCAGCAGATAAGATCATACTAGTCATGAAACCCAGAAACATTTCTTAGAATAGTTAAGATGCAGATCCCAGAGGTTACTCTCTATTGGTTTTCTAGGAATTCTTTCCCTTGAGAATTTAAGGTATCAGCTAATAATTGTTTAGAATACTGGATTACTGCTAAAGTTTCTCCACAGACAATGATGCTGAGATATTTATGACAAGAGAAATATCTGGTGCAATTTACATGTATTGAAGAACACACTTTTCTTGAAGGATATCTTTAGCTATGACAATCTGGTTTACAGTAAATTATGTATAAGGGGTGGAATTAAATTGACATCACTTGGGACAGACAACTCAGGTCAGCAAAAAACTCTAAGATATCTTTTCCACTTTTGACAAATGCCATGCCTAGATTGTGTGAAGTAATGAGAGATGGAATTGACAAATAGTTTGGAAGCTTTGAGCAATTTGTTGCCAAAAGAAAAGAGATCACCACAAAGCTACCCATCCATGTGTTACCTAGACCCTATTCAGAATAAACTGAAGACTTAGCATTCTAAAGCCCCACATACAGGAAGTCTGCATGACACCAGGTCAGACCACAAGCCATCAATGTTTTTCAAGTCGCTTAAAACGGGTCTGGTTCATTTTTACAGAGTATTTATGTTGTTTTCAGATACAAGCATTATATCCAACATAAGACACATTCATTGACTAGATTGGTAATCATTTTCATGGGGACTTGTAAATAAGTACAAGTCATCAATTTCCCCCTGTGCACCCCCGTTAAACTTTGTGACTGAGGGCTGCTTTCATAGTATAGAAGAATATAATATCAGACACATACACACATACTCAAATCCATACACAAAAATTTCAATTATAATGTCCTGATTAGAGTTAGTAAGATTTTAGGTGAGATCGGTTACATTTCAGAAATAAAAATAGGTTACGTTTTTAGGCTTTCTATTTTAAACACAGTATCTTGTTTCTATGAATTGCCATGGAAATCATTTGGAGATCATCCAAAACAACTTTAGCATGAACATGAAATCTTCCCCTCTTCCCATTCTGCACAAATAAGTAGACCTATATATCAGAGTGTCCATAAAGTTCATATGCATGTGGACACCCTGTACAGGTGAGTAAAGTCCCTAGAAACAAATAATCTAATATGGATTTGGGGTATCTGTATCCAAAGTGTGTTTAGAACATTCCTCTAAATCAGTGGTTCTCAACCTTCCTAATGCTGCGGCCCTTTAATATAGTTCCTCATGTTGTGGTGACCCACAACCATAAAAATTTTTTTTTTAATTTAAATAATAATTTTTTTCAATTTTTCACATACACATGTGTTCATTAGGCTTCCACTGTTTGTCTTCACAAAAGTAAAAAGGCTTAAAATTTAACAATAATAACAATGTTTAAGATACGAACCAAACACAAAAACCTCGCAAAGAACGAACGAAGACAAATACATTCAGAAAAGAAATCAGACGATTGCTGCAATAATAATAATAGTAATGCAAAGAAAGTAACGTCCACATTGTCAAATAAGAGTTTGTCTATTATAGAATGCTTTGACTCTGAGGTTCAGCATGGAGTCATCAATTAACTACTTCTTATTATAAAATTATTTTTGTTGCTAGCAATGACGTGAGGGACTGTATTAAAGGGTCGCGGCATTAGGAAGGTTGAGAGCCACTGCTAAATGTTGTCTTCAGACACCTGAAGAAACCAAGTGCCTTAGGACACAGCACATTTCACAGCCTTTGCGCTGAAGGATACAACGCAAAACCAAACCCAGGATGTCTTTGTCGGATGTTTCGTATTTTAAGACTATTGCGGATGCCTGAAATAAAAGGATAGCTTGGTGTTAAAGTAATGTTGCATTTACTTTAATAAGGCGAGTTAGAGATTATTTATGATAACACAGTCATCACTGGGTTATGGGGGTGTGCATTCTGAAAACACGAAACCTTGCTTTGAGTCATACCATTAAGTCCTTGCTGTGAAGGGGTGGCAAGTGTTATTAAGTTGTTAGATTAGCAAGGTTCTACTGCATTTTTGCTTTAAGCCAGAGTGCTTTCACAGCTGAGCTGTAATGCTCTGAAAATGCCTACATAACAAGATCCAGACGTGGAGCTAAATCCCAAGTGGTGAGCGGCCAGCGGCATTTATACACTATTAACTTGCTGCAGCCGTAAAAAGTCAGCACATCTGAAAAGACACTATGCCTAACCCAAAAGCAGAGAGGAAGCCAGTGCAGGAAATAGGTGGCTCCTTCCATAATAACATACTTCTACAGGGTGGGAAGGTAGTTCCGTTTTCTAGAGAATATCAGCATGAACTCCAATCCCTTTTTAAGAAGGCAAGTAGAAAGAATGAACCTAAATTATCCTATGGATGACTAAATGTTACATTTAGCTCCCTGGAGTCCATCCTTGGAACAGGATTTCAAGGAATCACATTTAGCCTTCTGGCCAGCTGGGACTTGCTGCATACTTGAGTAAACACAAGGTTTCCTAATAAACTGCCTTTCTTAGAAATCTAAAGCACCAAAAACCTTAAATTCAGGAAAACTTGAATTTTTCAGAGAGGCAGGAAAAGGGATCATATTGCAGAACAACAAAACTATAAAGAAAACTCAAATGCCACCTTAGGGCAGACAGTTAAATTTGAGAAATTACATTTCAGTTGCCAACCAAATATCCAAAGATACTCAGACCTATGAATGGGTCAAATTGTGTATAAACCCTATTGCCCGGATTGATTCAAAGACATCTGTGACTTATATTTTCCGTGAGATTGATGAGTGGGATATAGGTGTGGCCTGGCCTGGGTTTTGGGGGATGGGGGTTCGGGGTAGGGAGTAAACAGGCGCACTGGCAGCAAAGTGGCAGCCTGATATTGGGGTTTTAGAGAGAAGCTTTAAGAAAGTTAAGTGAAATTTAGAGATGTGTGACCTGGGACAGAAGGGTCATTTTCCCCTTTGCTTGGTGACTAAAGGTAGTCTATCAGAGGGCTTGGGGTAGGGCCAGTGATGTAGAAGCATTATTGAGCTACAATATCAAGAATGCAGGATCTAGAAAAATGAATGAAATCCATCCCTGATTCCCCTGGCAGCATCCAAAGTCACACAGGGGAAAGGTACTCCTGTTTGCTAGGAGGATGAGTGATGACATTTAATTTGTAATCTAGATAAATAAAAATAACTTTCTGACTAGCATCTATCTATCATCACATCCCCTGAGAAGGGCTGGGTGGATTTTCACTGTATTAGCAGACACATTTGGACTTTTAAAAATAGCCTTAAAATATGAGCTGGTGGGGAGTAATGGTGGTGGTGGTGGTGGTAGGGAGACTACCAAGGAAGCCATGCACCATGTAATTATTCTAGGTCAGCCTCTCCCAGAAACAGGCTTGGAGATGAGGATTCACATGCAAGGGGTTATTGAGGAAGTGTTCCAGGGAAATAAGTCCAGGAAGGAGGGGGCGGAAGGAGGAAGGGGAAGAAGCCCAGCAAGGGAGCTATATCAGGCCCCAACCCCAGCCTCAGCCTGGCTCCTTGGAAAGCAATGTAATGTCTCAGACTTTGTCCCAAATCTAGGCAGAGAGTGGGCTTTTATATTCTACGCCAGTCAAGTACTGACTACCCCGGGGAGGACCTAACTTTCCTGGTGTGTCTGCCTCCAGTCTTCTGAAGGCAGTCACTGGTGCTGGCCACTGGAAGTAAACATAGAGGCCCAGGGAAGCCCCCTGGTAAACAGAAAAGGGGTGTTTGAAGGGATGGTGCAGAGCCCAGCAGTGCTCTTCAGACATGATAAAACCTAAGGGCAGAGTAGGAAACATGTTTTGGATGTGAGTCCGACATTCTGAGGACAGCCCCTTCACACTGCAGAAGCTGGTTTACAGCTGAGCTGCTCTCTCACATGGGCAACTCTCTATGCAGCTGGAAGCTGTGCAGATTTGTAATACTTCGTAACGCTTTTAAGCAGGCGGGTGGTTCCCCCTGGCAATGCCAAGAGGCCAGCTTCTGTGTGTCCAGCACGTGCGGCTGAGCTTGTCTCCCTCCTTCTGCTGCCCTTAGAGGAGCAAAGAGGGCAGGACTGCTCTGACCTGAAGCAGCTAACAAGCCTCTTAATCATTCCTCCTGCTGACCGATGGTCCGCAAGACCGAGAGAGTCCTCAGCCAGAAGACTACATCGTCAAGGGCTAAATTCTGTGCTACAAATACTCCAAGAGTGTCATGAAAATAGAGGTTAATTGGAACCAGAGGCGCCATAGAAGGCTTTTTGGAAGATGTGTGATTTCATTTTGGCCTTGAAAATCAGAAGAATTTGGATAGGTAGAAAAGAGAAGCCAGGGCATCCTGGCAGAGGGGAGCAAATTGAACAAAGGCACAGCCGTGAAGTACTTGCATGGCACAAGTTGAAGATGGGCTTAGCGGAAATGAATCCTAGCGCAGAAGGTGGACTGTTGGTCACCCTGGGTCTAAAAATTGGGTCATGGTCTCAAGCCGTCTCCCCCGGCTTCTGCCTGCTCCAGCTTCTTCCTGATTCTCTGCCCAATTCCCCACTCAGACTTGCTTCCCGTCAAGCTGTGTCATGCTCTGGGCCATCCTTCTAATTAATACGTGCCAGGTCCCGGGAGTTGACAAGCTTTCAATACAAAGAAACAAATGATACAAGCCAAGACGAAAAGCAGAACAAAATAAAGATAGCAGGGGGTATTTTGAGTGAACAGTATCATGGAACTCATGGAACACATTTCAGAGACTTTTTGGAAAAGCAGAAACCTGATGTGTTAATTAGGAGTCTATTTCTGTAATAAGACTGCTCTGAGGAGGGTAATATAAGAAACAAAAGGGGCGGGGGGGGGGGGGAACTATTCAGGTGGAATGGAGCTACAGCATAAGGGGAGGGGAGAGAGACTTTATTATTCTCTGTTGTCCTATGTCTGTCTGTGGTCTGGTGGCTCAGTAAGCCTGGGGACTGCCCCTTTTGTGTTTTGTAAAGCACCGTGAATGAAGAGCTTGGAGTATAAATAACAATGGGTTTCTGCCCCCAGGACCCAATTCAACAGGAAGTCGTGCAGTCTTACCAGATCCAGCTGGTGGTAGTTTTTGACTTTGGGGGGCATATTCTATTCAGAGGAACTGTCTGCTGCTGATAGGAGCCCTTATAGGGGTTCAAAACAGGGGGAAGGGCAGCAAGGAAGTGGGGCCCCAGAGCACCCACAGGAAAGAAAGGGAGTTGGTGGAGCCGAAAGCCTTCCTTGAGCTTCAGGCAGCCAGTCTGAGGGGATCTGAGCACAGGCGCTGAGAGCAGATAGACATGGGTTCTAACCCCAGCTCTGCCACTTGCAATTCTGTGGTCAGGCTTTCCAGCTGGTGCTACTGAGCTGAGCTAAGATAATCTATCCTCTACACTGATGCCAGGTTGATTTTCTAAAAGTGCCACTCTGAACATAGCTTTCTGTGATTTAGAAATGGCAATGGGGCTGAGGGTAGTGGCTCACGCTTGTAATCCCAGCACATTGGGAGGCCAAGGAGGGAGGATTGCTTGAGGCCAGGAGTTCAAGACCAGACTGAACAACATAGCAAGATCTCATCTCTACAGAAAATTTTTTAAATTAGCTAGGTGGCTCTTGTCTTCCCTGCCTGTTTGAGGATTCAGTGTCATTACGAATGACACAGTGACTAGCCAGACCAGGAAGGTCATGACCAAACGATGCTTCAGAAGAAACAAATCATCATTGATGTCCTTCACCCTGGGAAGGTGACAGTAGCAAAGACAGAAATTAGGGAGAAACTAGACAGAATGTACAAGACCACACCCAATGTCATCTTTGTATTTGGACTCAGCACTCACTTTGGTCATGACACAACAACTGGCTCTGGCATGATTTACAATTCCTTGGATTGTAAAAAGAAAAATCAACGCAAACATAGACTTGCAAGGCATGGCCTGAGAGAAAAAGATCTCAAGAAAGCAGCAAAGGGAATGCAAGAATGGAATGAAGAAAGGAAGACTCTGAAAAGCTGAAGGAGTAAAGATTCTACAGTGATGTTATCTGCAGCCATGGTGTGGATTTTTCACAAGAGTATTAATAAACTAAAGGCTTTTCAAAAAAGAAAAAAAAATCATCCAAATATGGTCTTATGAGACTATAGTCCCAGCGACTTTGGAGGCTGAGGCCAGAGATCTCTTGAGCCCAGGGATTCAAGGTAGCCGTGTGTTATGACTGCATTACTGCACTCCTGCCGGGGTGAAGGGCAAGACTCTGTCTCTAAATTAATTATTCAATTTTAAAAAGAAATGGCAATGGCTCTCAACTGCCTAGTGGTCCGCTATGGGATTGGCAAAGCTCTGGTCTCCAGGATCTTTGAGCAACTTGATACAGCTATGCCTGAAGGCAGTCACCTCAGACTTCCCAGGTACAGGAGCCAATTAATTCCCCAAAGCTGACTGAGTTGGAGTCTTGTCACTTGTACTGCCTCAGACAGTGTCTTTATTTGCAACTGTGAGAATTTTTCTTCATATGCGTTAAACTCACTTCTTTTATCTTTTTTGGGGGGAAGATCTCGCTCTGTTGCTTAGGCTAGAGTGCAGTGGTATGATCATAGCTCGCTGTAACGTCAAACTCTTGGGCTCAAAAGATCTCCCTGCCTCCCGACCTTGCTGGTGTTACAGGTGTGCACTCCCACACCTGGCTATTTGAAGACATTTTTTTCTGGAGACAAGGTCTTACTGTGTTGCCCAGTTTGGTCTTGAACTCCTTGGCCTCATGTGATCCTCCTGCCTCAGACTCCCAAAGACCTGAGCCACCACCTTTGAGGTAAAACAGAAGGCAGAGATGCTTTGCACAGAAGTCTTGGGAAAGATCACGAAAGCTAAGGGGTATAGTGAAGGGCAAGAGAGCAGCCCGCTGAGCTGGAGTGAAGGGGTCATGTGTGGAAGGAGCAGATGGCACAAGCATTAATGTTAGGTGCATGTGGATAAAGACCTACCACAACCTCCTATCAGGTGGCACAAATTTGGTAAATTACTACTCAGCTATGCTGAGCCAATTAAATAAAAATTACTTAAAGGATCTCAGCTGAGAAGGCAGTATCAGCTTGGATTCTCAGAGCCCTGAGCTCAGGGCCAGTTTGGGAACATTCTAGTTGAGTGACATTGAGAGAATTATTTAACATCTGTGCGCCTTAGTTTCCATTTCTGTGCTATAGGGATAAATTATTACCCCTTCCTCACATAGTAGGTGATGATGCTGCTGTTTTATTCAAGTGATTCTGCACCTCTGGGCCCCTGGTAGGATGTGAGAGTGAAGGCACCAGTAACTCCATGAGTGTCTGCACGAAGAATCAGACATAGAGGAAAAAACATTTTTGTATGAGTGTTTTCTACAAAAAAAAATGTTGGCTTACGAGTTTATTACTGAAACCACAGGGAAGGCAAACCCTGAAAATTGTCCAGGTGGTAAAAAGTGGGACTTGGAAAAATATACAGTACTCTTTATTACTAATGTTCAGTCTAGAAAATATTCATATTATTTTTATTTATTTTGCTATTTTTTGTGCTTTCATTTTAGCAAAAAAAAAAAAAGAAAAAAATGCCTTAAGAATTTTTATGTGTCCCTTTTTCTGTTAGGCATTCGGCCTCTCTGTCATATGATAGCTATTTCAGGGTTCTGCTTGCAAGTTTGACCCAGCGTCCAGGGTAGTGATCTTCTCCCATTTCCTTCCCAGGAAGGGTCTGGAGGGGGCGGGGTGGTAGCAACACTGCTGTGACCCCTAGAGTATGGAGGGACAAGGTCTTCTGGCCGGGCACTAACGGTGATGGTTAAGTCATCTCTTGTATCAGTTGGAGTTCTCCAGAAAAACAGGACCAATAGAATGTGTGCAGATGTGGGAGAGATTGATATTAAGGAATCGGTGCATGTGATGGCAGAGACAGCCAAGTCCAAAATCTGTAGAGTAGACTGGCAGGCTGGAGACCCAGGGAAGAGTTGCAGCATGAGTCTGAAGGCCGAGTCTGCCGTCAGAATTCCTTGTTCCTCCTGGGAAGTCAGCCTTTTTTCCTATGAAGGCCTTCAACTGAGTAGATGAGGCTCACCCATGTTATGGATGGTAATGTGCTTTTCTCAAAGTCTACAGGTCTCAATGTTAAGCTTACCTAAAAAATGTTTTGTTTGCAGAAACATCTAGAGTAATGTTGGGTCAAATAGCTGAGTACCATGATCTAGCCAAGTCGTTATCTAATATAATCACACCTCCTCTGATAGAGGATTGCTGACTTCCTGTGAGGCCCCGTGAGGAAAATGAACAGAAGTACAGCTGACTATCTGTGAGATATCAACAGTGAGCCCCAAATTCTATGTCCCTAAGTCCTACGACTCCCTAACATACCCAGGAGGAAATTTGTGAGGGTGTTGAAATTCCAGGACAGCAGCTGAGAACTCCCATCATGGAGCATTGGGTCTTTTATTATTATTATTATTACTATTATTATTATTATTATTGTAGAGATAGACTCTCACTTTATTGCCATTGATGGAGTGCTGTGACATCACAGCTCACAGCAATCTCCAACTCCTGGTCTTAGGCGATTCTCTTGCCTCAGCCTCCTGAGTAGCTGGGACTACAGGTGCCCACCACAACACCCGGCTATTTTTTTGTTACAGTTTGTCTGGGGATGGGTTTGAACCTGCCACCCTCGGCATATGGGGATAGTGCCCTACCCACTTAGCCACAGGTGCTGCCCAGAATTGGGTTTTTGTATTAAAGAGATCTCATCTGCACTCAAGCCTGGTGAGGCCTGGGACAATTAGATTATGGCCTCCTCTTAACTAGGGAGCATTCCTGAGATATGCCATCAATATCCATCTTTATGTACCCAGTGACCAGCATAATTCCTGGGGAAGAGAACAGATATTATGCAATGGTTTTTCGAACACTCAGCAGTACATAGATAAGTGGCTTATTCATCAGAAGTTAACTGGAAATAGACACAAAGACACTGTAACTTGTGTTAGTCCAGTGGTCCATGCAAGAGAAGAAGCCCCACCTGGGAAATATAACTCATAGTGTTTGGTCTCAGCTCTGTTCACAGAGAATTGGGAGAGAGAGCTGTTACCCTCTCTAGGGTTTGTAAGGAGGTTAGAACTGATGATATGTGGGATTTCTCCAGCTCCCACATCCCCAATTCAGTAAGATCATCCAGACTGGTCAATCCCAGAATACAGTATATGAAAGTTATAGTGATAAAGGGAGATTGAGGGAAAAATGCCAACCTACTTCTATCCCACCAACTTCTCTACTTGAGTCAGACAGTTGCCTTTTAAGACCTGACCTAGGTGAACAATCCTTTGCCAAACTGGGTTCTGTGGTCTGAATGTTTGCATCTCTGAAGAGTTTACATGTTGAAATCTAATCACCAGCATAAGAGTATTAGGAGGTGCCATTGTTGGTCATGAATGGAATGAGTGTCCTTATAAAAGAGGCATTTGGCCAAGTGCAGTGGCTCATGCCTACAATCCTAGCACTCTGGGGGGCTGAAGACAAAAGCTTGGGATTAGCCTGGGCAAGATAGTAAAACCCTATATCTAAAATTTAAAAAGAGAAAACCTTAACCAGATGAGGTGCTATGCACCTGTAGTCCCAGTGATTCAGGAGGCTGAGCCAGGAGGATCACTGGAATCTAGGAACTCGAAGTTGTTGTAAGCTATGATGCCACTGCTTCTAGCCTGAGCAACAAAGTGAAACCTACTCTCAAAAGTAAATGAAGTTAAAAATGAAAATAAAAGTGGCCCTGGGGAGCTGCCTTGTCCCTTCTGCCTTGTAAGGACCCAGCAAGAGGCAGCCATCTATGAAGCAGAGAGAACCTTCACCAGACATCACATCTGTTAGCGCCTTGATCTCAGACTTCTGGCCTCTAGAACTATACCTATAAGAAGTAAGTTTCTATTGTTTAAAAGCCACTGCCTTATGGTATTTTGTTATAGCAATTCAAATAGACTAAGTCACTGGGATTGTGTTATCTTTTAAGAAGCAATTCTAGTGTTTAAAAAGATGTTTCTGAATTATACAAAGCTAGAAAATATAAATACGCATAAAGAAGGAATTTAAGATCTCACAATCCCTAGACCCAGTGGCTTGCCTCTGTTAACTTTTCGATATATATCTTTCCAGGCATTTTCTATAAATTTTTATGTAACTTTCAATTTTTTTGGTCAAAAATGAGGCCATGTTATATGTCACTTGTTTTATATTTTGATCTCTTTGGATTTTAAGACCCATCTTCCTTCGTTTCTTGCCTATTTTTCTCTTTTTCAGTCTCTAACAATATCTCAGGTTCTGGTTTTATTGTCCACACTGAACCAGAGGCAGGGGATTATCTCAGTGGCTAGAGGAGAAAGTTCAGAAGACGATCAAAGCAGGAAGGCTTTTTCACATAGGTGAACTCTTCTGCTCTAGTGCCTTGAATTATGTTACCCCTCAAAAAATTATATCCATGTCCTGGTCACTGGTACCTGTGCATAGGACCTTATTTGGAAATAGTATCTTGAAATAAGGTCATCCTGAATTTAGGGTGGGCCCTCAATCCTGTGACTTATAAAAAAAAGGGGAAGGAGGTCGGAGACACCCAGGGGAAGGAGATTGGAGACACACACACATCTGAAGATGGAGGCGAGGCAGAGAGCAGAGTGATGCTGTCGGGAGCCAAAGAATGCCAAGGATTGCTGATGATCACCAGAAGTTGGCAGAGAGGTATGGAATCGACTCTCCCTCAAAACCTCCAGAAGGAACCAATTCTGCCAACACCTTGATTTTGGACTTCTGGCCTGCAACACTATGAGGGAATACGTTTTTCTTGCTGTAAACAGCAAGTTTTTATGGTAATTTGTTATAGTAGCCCTAAGAAGCAATACACCCTTTCTGTGTTTGTGTGCTCCCAAAATTCATATATTGAAACCTAACTCCCACAGTGGTGATAATAAGAGGTGGAGTGTTTGGGAAGTGATTAGGTCATGGGATTAGTGCGTCTATAAAAGAGGCCCGAGAGAGCTTGTTCACTCTTTCTGCTTTGGGAGGACACATAGAAAGCACCATCCATGAGGACCAAGCCCTCACCAGACATCCAGTCTGCTGGCACCTTGACCATGGACTTCCCAGGCTCCAGAACTGTGAGCAAGAAATTTCTGTTGTCTATAAGTCACCACTCACGGCATTTTGTTATAACAGCCTGGACAGGCTATTCATCTTATGCTCTCTCTGTTTCCTTTGTGTTTTCCAACTTGCCTGATAAACGATTGAATGTCTTTTCACCTAACAATTTAGTCTTGGTAAGTAGAGTCAGGCCTATATCACATTACCGTATAAGAATGTCATTGGAGCTTTTCCCAGAATAAGCACCATAAGATGTGCATATACATCATAAAGTTGTAAAAACAAACTGAGACCCCTGGCTCTAAAAATTCAAACTGATAAAGGCAGCTCAAGACTCCAAACAAAATTCCAATTGTGATTTATAGTTTACAGTGTTTAGAACAAGACCCATAAGAACCTTTAAAATAAAGTCATGACTTCATCAACTTCCAGTACCAGTTTTAAAGGAAACTCCATCCAGGAGAACCTTAGGGCCAACAAAGACCATTCCTCAATTGTTGAAGTCCCTCCTCTTTGATCCAATTGTTATTGCTCTGATAATACCTGGGGTGATACTAAAGACAGCGGTGTGTGCTGCACAGAGAAAATCTTGTTCTGAATAAATACCAATTTGTTCATAAACACACTATTTTAGAAGACTTCTTTAGACCTTTTTAGCTATTTTTCTGTCCTATACTAACACTATGTGAAGCAAAATCTTACTGTATTTACCCTTCCTTTTATTATTATGCCAGCAGAAAAAAAAAATACATGTCACACTTTCTAACAAAAGTTGCGAGGGAGGGTGAGAGGCAGCCTCGCCTGTGTGGGCTCATTCCCATACAGTGATGGAAGTCTGTGAGAACCGAAAATAGATTGACTTAAAAGCAGTGTTGGGTTTAAGATTTGAGAAACTGGCTTTCAAATTTGTGTTTTAAATTATAGAAATTAACTTCATGTGATTGAAATTCCAAAAGTTAATTTAATTTTGTTTTCAGGAAATTTTCTATTGTGCTAACAGCTTTTATTTTACTTAAACTGTCATTCATTTTGAATGAAATTTACAAACTTTCCCAACTGTACTAATTGCAGTTTAGATCTACCCAAAATAAAAGTTACAGGAGAGTAATGAGAACATTCATTCCAACAGATTTTTCTTTTATGTTGTTTTCATTTCTTCTGGGTGCTGAGACGCCAGACACCAACAGTGCAAGGTCCCAGCTCTCAGGCTGACAGAACGGCAGAGGAGACAGACAAAGCCAATGCAATGGGACCTTTGTGAGGTGTGTGCTGAGAGCCACCGAGGAGGGCACCCGACTGAGGGAGAGCTTCAGAGACGGTGACATCTGAGCAGGAAGCTCAAGAGTTAGTCAAGGCTGGGAGTCCACAAGAAATGTGAACAAGACAGAAGGAAGGTTGAGGAGGCTTTGAAGATCATAGAAAATTTGAGACACTGAAAATAGGGCAGAAGGCTGGGAATATGGAAGCTGGGAAGTGGGTGAAATCATTGAGATATGTAGTTCATGGAAAGAGCAGGGCTGCATGACAAAGACCATGATCTCAAACCAAGGAGTGTGCCCTTTGGGGACCAGGAGAGTTAATAAAAGGTTTTAATCAGGATATGACCATCTTTGCGTCCTATAGCCAGGATGGCAGTAAAAGGGTGAATAGAGAAAGGGAAAAGAAAGACTGAGAAACTGCAGCTTAGTGGCACCTAGTCTTCTGGGGGAGAAGAATCCACCTCCTGAACCAGTGGAGTGCCCTTTTCCTAAGTAAAGGATACTACATGGTTAGTGGAGCTCTACCCTACAGGTTGTGTCTGTATTAAGAAATAGAGGAACCACATCAGGAAAAGAAGAAATTTCTGGAAAGCACAGATTCATTTAACAATGAACTTAAAGGGCTGTGCAATCTGAAGGTAGAAGCGGATATGGAGAAGATTGCAGTTGAGATTGTGCGGACAGAGGAGGGGGCCCACAAGAGGCAGGAGGGGAGGAAAGAGGAGGCAGCAGAAACAGCCAAGCACAGTCAGAGCAGCATCGTTCCTGAGGAAGAGCAAGCAGAAACCAAGCTGAGGAAAAGAAAGACGACGAGAACATTCCAGTGGAGACAGAGGAGACACACCCTAAAGAAATGATAGAGCCAACAGAAAATGCTTTTTGGTTTCCAAAAAAAAAAAGGCACCAAAGCAGTTTAATCATAAAAATTGTCAATACATAAAATGATGATCCTAACTCTCGTACCTGAAATATTAATGAAATATGAGCTAAGAGTTTAGCTTCTTCCCTCACTCTAAGACCATTGCGTGGCTAAGGGACTTGGCATGGAAAGGAACCATCTCTCACTTCATATGCTCGAGGTAGGCAGGCCTAAGGAGAGGTGATGTTTCAGCATTTCAAATCAAATTCCCTCAGTTTAGGATGTTAAGTAACTTGTTATTTTAAGCAATTTAAACAGATATTTGCATGTACAAGCAAGCATAGTCTTTAAACCAGCCCATTATATTATATAACCTCACTTATCCCTGCAGGTAATAAACTACTATGAATGAAGAATCAGACAGATCCAGGGTTCTCAGTGTGCGCACATGTGTCTAGACCAATAAGAAACAGACACACTTGTTAGGGAACAATGACTGCCTTCCACTTCACTTACCTCTTATGAATTATTTCTGCTCTCAATTTCAGATGGAGAAAAATGCATCATATTTCCTAACTCATGCTATCAGATGAGTACTCGGAGAGCTAATATTGATAACAATTGTAGAGAAATGTGTTGGAGCGAGCTATGTGGTTCTGTTGTTGTAATAATCTAGAAATGGAGCGTTCTATCCATCCCCTTTTCTTTTAACCCTATATCCTACTTGAGGCATCTCATTCCTTCATTCATTTATTCACTCATTCAACTAACATCTTAGGGCTCCTACTATATCCATATCTTGAATATTAATGGTGGGCTTTCATGTCAAATAAGGTACAATTCTGCCCTCCACCAGCTGACAAGTGGGTGAGGAGTTGGGATTCTTAATGGTACTTCAGAGAAGGATGATGTTGTGTTCTAAGAGGCTGCACGGCCTCTGAAGCTGGGCTAGAATCCCAGCTCAGCCATGCTGGGAGTGTCTGACCTTGACAAGTTCTTTGTCTATGATGAGCCTTGCTTCTCATCAAAATGGAAATCCTAATGGCACCTACCTAATATGCTTATTGTTAGAATTAAATAAATTGAGATTTGTATATGGCTCAATACATTTTTGTTAATGTATTTATTTATTTATTTATTTAGTTTATTTATTATGATGATTAGTTAGTTATTTTAACACAAGATCTCATTCTGTTGCCCAGGCTAAAGTGCAGTGGCATCATCATAACCCACTGCAACCTCAAACTTTTGGGTTCAAGTGAGCCTTCTGCCTCCACCTCCCAAATAGCGGAGGCACCCACAACAATGCCCAGCTTTTAATAGTTTTACTATTTTTTGTAGAGATGGGATCTCACTCTTGCTCAGGTTGGACTTCAACTCCTAACCTCAAGCAACCCTCTTGCTTTGGCCTCCCAGAGTGCTAGCATGAGCCACCACACCTGGCCTAATATTATTCTATAAATGCCTAGTATGTAGGCTTGGAGTTTCTTGTCAGAAATGATTTTGAAGGAATTCTTTACTGTTAGATTACTATGTGCAGGGTAACACCCTTGCTGCTACAGGGAGCCCCAAAGATGGGCCTTATATTCTAATACGTAGATAAGACCTGCACAGTGATAAACATATATAGGGTGGATGTGCTCAAGCCTATAGGCCAGCTGATTATCTTGCAGTTCCCATAAATCGGGAATCTGAGCATGGTTTAGCTAGATTCTCTGCTTCACAGTCTTTCACAGGTTGAAGTCAAGTTATTAATCAGGACTGTATTCTCATTTGAAGGCTCAACTGGAAAAGGATTAGTTTCCAAACTCATGTTAGCAGAATTCCGTTTTCAAAGCATTGTTGGACTGAAGCCCTCAGTTCCTTGCTGGCTGTTGGCTAGAGGCCTCTCACAGTGCTTTGCTATGTGGGCCTCCCCAACATGGCAGCTCACTTCATCAAAGCATGATAATCCAGTGATGCAATAAAGAGTCTGTTAGCAAGAGGAAGTCACAATCTTTCGTAACATAATCACAGAAGGTAATGATCTGCTCAGGGCAGTGAGGGAAGCAAAACTTCATAGCAATTGTCTCTTTGATGCTCTGAGCTGCCATGCACTGTGCCTCCACCAACACACATGTGGGGACTCCACCTGTTTATGTTTCCCCAGTGGTTTCTTCAGAGTCATATTCTGGAAGGGAACCAGAAGCCCAGCTTAGTTTACCATCTTACCAGCAACTAGAAGTTTTATGTTAGTTACTCATGTCAATCTCAGCCCCTTTCACAGTTGTGGTATTCTGTCTAGATCTCCTGAAGTCCCCCCTAATAGGTTCAGTGTACGCATCCTATGGGCTTTGCTCCCAAGAGCTCATATGTGCAACTTTCTTCAGAGAACCCCTCTTAGTACCCTGGAACCTCTTCACTCAGATGCTTCCAGAACCAAAAGAGCTTGGGAACTAACAAACTGCAATGGTGGCCTGCAGCCAGGGACTGACTGGTACAGAAGTACAGAACTACAATAGAACCTCCACAGTTGACCACCTCCCACATTGACCACCTCCTTAAATTGACCTAATTTTCATAGATCGGACGTGTATCACATGTATGTACCAGGACAGTAAGCCTAGTTTTTATATGTTGACCACCTCTGTATGTCAAACAGTTGTTACAGTCTCTTGGGTGGTCAATTTACAGAGGTTCTACTATAAAAAACCTAACCTCCCTGCTTTCAAGCATGACAAACTATGCTGGCTTATTTATCTGGAACTTCACTTTAAATCAAAGCCTTGCTTGGTGCTACAAACTGAATGATTGTTTCCCCACCCCCATTCATATGTGGAAATCCTAATTCCTAAAGTGATGATATTAGGTGTTGGGACCTTTGGGAAGTGATGAGATCATGAACATTCCACCATCATGAATGGGTATAGTGCCTTCATGAAAGAAACACCAGAGAGATAGCATATCCTTTCCTCCACATGAGGTTATAGTGAGATATCTATAAAGAAGCAGGTCCCCGTCAAACATCCAATCTGCCAGTCCCTTGGTCTTGAACTTCACAGCCTGCAGAACTGTGAGCAATAAATTACTGTTGCTCATAAGCTACCCAGTCTATGGTATATTGTTTTAGCCATTTGAATGGTTTAAGTTACTTGGCTTATTCTTTTTCCTGTTCTGCTTTTCCTATTCCCTTACCAATTTATCTTGGAGTAACGGGCTTAATAAGTTATTTGCATTTTGATAATTTCCTCCAGATTTGCTTCTGGGGAACCTACTCAAAATAGCTGGTATTACAAGTAGTCCTAGGAAGCTGACTTTAAGCATGGGAGAGTGGGATTCTTGATTCAGCTCATTTATCAGCAAGATGAAAATGTGCCTAATAATAGGTCATCCCTAGTAATAGGTCACACTTTTTATCTTTTGGGGGGGATAATTAGTTAGAAATGTGTCATATCTTTATTTTGTACAAAAGAAAATACATATAATGACATATAGCAGCATGTCACGTAAGGACATATATAACCCTTTAACTGGTACTATATGATAAAACATCAAGAAAGCAGAATGCCTTATGTACCTAGCATTAATTGTGGCATTCTCTACCTTTGCTTCATTGCAGTTACTAAGAATTTCACCCTTGGTGAATTGTGATGGGACGCAGATGGAAGAGGATGCACTGGCATGTGCCGTATCTCTAGCATTGAGAATGTAGAGGACATAGCAACAATAATGACAGTGGAATTGGGCTTGAGCAGGTCTGGAGCATGTCAGTTAGCTTCACTAAAGTTGGGGCTTAGGCCCCCATGTCATACATCAAGCGATACATCTCTAGATCTACTTGTATCTAAGGCCTCACAGGAGGGCTTTTATGCTCAGCTGAGGAAATCTCCCAAGTTTGGTTCACAGATGGCTTGGCTTGGTACATAGGTGCAAACTGACAATGGGCTACTGCTACACTACTATCCGCTCAGAGGTGGCTCCTAGAAGACCAATGAGCTTAAATCATTGTAATGAGCAGAGTTCTGAGCATTGCACCTGGTCACCCACTTTAAATGACTCCACTGATTGGTCATGGGTCTGGTTCATTATTAGAAGATGGGAACAAGGAGTTTTGGGGGAAAAATCTATGGGAGTGAAGATATTTGCATTACACATTAATGCCTACAAGACAGCATTCATTGAAGAAAAGGCATTAGCAACCTGGTGAACAGAATGACTCATTCAGTAGGTGTCAGCCAACCTTTATCTGACTAGCTACCCTAGTCCCGGCCCAATAGGCTCATGAATGTAGTGCTACAGTGACAGAAATGGAGGCTATGCATGAGTCCCGAAGCACAGACTCCTTCTCAACAAAGCCAATCTAGTTATTGCCATTGCTGAATGTGTGACCTGCCAATAATACCGACTGACTCTGACCCCCAGTACATTATCATTCCTTGAAGAGACCAGCCAGCAACTTGGTGGCAAGGTAACTATGTAGGACCTCTTTCATCCTGGAAAGGGCAACAGTTTGTTCTGCCTTGGTTTGATACGGATTCTGAATATGGATTTGTCTTTCCTCCCTGCAGTTTTGGCAAGATCTATTCTAGGACACAGAACATCAGATTTTCTGACATAGGATCCACAAAACATTTTTTTTTTTTACTTTTTGACAAAGGAAGTATAGTGATGAGCACATAACTGTAATATTCACTGGTCCCACAACACACTACAATGTGTGGAAGCTTCTAGTCTGTCATATTGTAACCAGGCACTAACTAAGAAATGACACCTTGTTAGGTTGGGGCATTATCTTTCAGAATATGGTATATATACCTTAAACCAATAAATACCATTATGCTATATTTCATCTCCAGTGAGTTGAACATGCGTCTGGGGGTGGAAATAGGAGGAGCCTGATGAATCATTAACTCTCAGAGACCTGGGGGAATGCATGCTTCCTGTCCTCACAAATGTAGGACATTGAGTGTAGAGTTTCTAGTTCCCAGAGGGAGAAGGCCTTGCACCAGGGCACACAAGAAGAGTCACACCAAACTTAAAACTACAGCTGTGGTGCTATCATTTTGGACTCCACAAAGGCAAAAAAAAAAAAAAAAAAGCAATTGCCATCCCGGCAGGGGTAACCAATTCTTGTCGTCATAAGGAGCTATTGAAACTGCTCTATAAGGGGCAGGGAAGAATATGTTTGCACTAAGTGGATCCATTGGAGTGTCTCTTGCTGCTCCCATGTCAAGTTTTTACTGAAAATGGTCAATTACAGCAATCAGGAGATGATAAAGACATGGTAGTAAGGAGTTCAGATCCCTCAAGGATAAATATATGGTTCATTTCATCAGGCAAACTATGGAGGCTGCCAGAGGGTTAGTTGATGAAGAGTATCTAGTATGGATGGTAGAGAAGAGAGATAATGAATATTATTGCTGGGGCCAGGCATGGTAGCTCACTCCTGTAATCCCAGCATTTTGGGAGGCCAAGACAAGAGAATAGCTTGAGGCCAGTAGTTTGAGACCAGCCTGGGCAACATAGGGGCATCTGATCTCTACAAAAAATTTTAATAATTAGACTGTGGTGGGGTGGAGCCTGTGGCTCAAGGAGAAGGGTGCCAGCCCCATATACCAGAGGTGGTGGGTTCAAACCTGGCCCCGGCCAAAAAAGAAAGTTAAAAAAAAAAAAAAAATGAACTGTTGTGGTGCACACACTTGTAGTCCTAGCTACTTGGGATACTGAGGTGGGAGGATTGCACGAGGTGGGGAGTCCAAGGTGAAAGTAAGCTGTGATTGCACCATTGCACTCAGCCTGGGTGAGACTGAGCCAGACTCTGTCTCTTAAAGAAAAACTTAATCATTGCTGTGGTTTGTCTCACTAGATCTGTGAACAATTAGAATCTTGAATAATCTGTGACAGGACCAAGTGGATTTACTCTGAGAAGCATGTGATTCTACATGGCACAAGTGGTAGACTGTCCTGGGTACTGTTGGTGCTCTTCCCAGACCCCTTCAGATCCCTTTTTTTTTGGGTTTGGAAACTCGTCGGACTGTCCCCCCACCCACCCACGCACGCAGGAGTGTAGCACGTGCACACGCCAGTTCCCAGCTTCTAGGTGGTTCACAACTAAAGGTCCAGGCCCCCAGCGTCCTGCAGAGAACTTTCCCCCCTTAGACCCACCTCAGAACCAGGAGTGTCAGGTATCTGCATCCTCCCACCCTTTCCAGGAAGGACCGTTGCCAATGACTAACTAGTGCAGGGTTTTTAAAAAACCCAGCTCCCTTGCTTCAAGTTGGGTTAAATTCGCTGTGTAATTTATGCTCCAGAGCTACTTGGGATCAAGCTGGGGCTGGTACTTCACCTTAAATTGCTCCCTTGGCTTCTTGTCACCCCCTACTCTGCTCCCTTTTCTTCTTTACTAGTTTCTTCCAGAAGCACTTCCTTAATAAAGTGCTTACTGCACAAGTCCTCAATCTACAACCCAAGATAGTTCCCTCGTAGAAAATAAACTGTTGGTGAACAAATCCTATATACCAGAATTTTTTTGAAATCTTTCACAGTATCTAGCCCAGCATGGGATAGCTGCCATGGAGTCGATACAAGTGGTTTGGATTTTCTCTATCCAGTAAGATTTGATTATCCTAGGTAGTGATTCTGGTACTATACTACACGGTGGGATATCTGTAAACTACCAGTGATTTCTTGAACGTAAAACGTACGGCACCGATTGTTTTGGACAACCCTGACTTCAAGTTTTCGATCCCTCGTCAGACCATGTTTCAGATAGTGTTCCAGTTGGTGCGGGTGTGTAAAGACAGTGAGAGGGACAGCCTGCGGGCCAAGTGTCAGCTGAGACGAGGCAACTTGAGCTTTATAAAAAGTCAGGGGCCTTGAAGTTAAGCAAGTCCTAGCTCCATCCCAACCAGCTGTTATGACCTTGGCCACATTTTATTCCAGTTAAAATGAAGTTCCTAGCTCGTGCCTCACAGGATTCAAAGTGAGATGAGGGTACAAAGTGCTTAGCATTGCTCCTGGATATAGAGAAGTTCAAGACTGGTTTTCTTCCAGCGCTCGAGGGAGTTGGGGGACAAGAGGTCGAGAGAGATGAGGTTGAAATGTTTTCGTTCATTTAAATTTGCTGAGCGCTGTTTTCCTTCCAGCTCATGGGACACAATACTTTACATGCCAAAGGGAAAGAGGACGTCACCTCGTCCTAAAAAGGACAGCCTAGGGTAGAAGGAGCCCTGGGACATGGCTTCCGACCGCCCTTCCCGACCCTCCCCCACCGCCGTCAGCGCAGGGCAGAAGTAGGTGAAGGGTGGAAGCCCCGGGCCGTGCCGCGGAGGCGGACGCCCGCCGCCCGTTTCCTAGCAACGCCTGTCCCGCCCCGCCCGGCTGGCGCGCCGGCGCCTAGAAGCGGGACGGGGGAGGGGAGCAGGCGCCGTTACCATGGCAGCAGGGCCGCCGCGCCCGTCACCGGTGGCGCCTGCGGGAAGCGCCCGCCCGGGCCCCCGCGTGGGCGGCCTGGTGGCTTCCGCGCCTGGCTCCCGTGCCCGCCGGGACCAAAGCTCGTTCCGGCGAAGGAACGTGGTCCGGCCGCAAGGCCAGTTGCCGGCTAACGGCTTGGAGGCTTTCCACTTTGTCTCCTGGGGATCCACTTGGTCGCTCGTCGGGGCTGGGTGCAGGCTGAGGGCATTTTTTTGGTTTTGGAAACTCGTCGGACTTTCCCCCCACCCACCCACGCAGGAGTGTATCACGTGCACACGCGCCAGTCTGCGGCCTGGTGGCCGGTCCTCTTCCCTGAAATGTTCCCTCACCTGAAGGATCTGTAATCTTGGGGCAAAAATATTAAGAAAACTGAGCGGCTTCCAAATCTCACTTTAAAACAACACTGGCAATCAGTATCAGATTTTTCGAGGGCCATTTTAAGCTGAAAACGTCCATGCCTGGAAGGGGATTTTGGATTTTGGATTTTGGACTTGAATTTGCATTCTTCTAAATCCCTTTTTGGAGAAACCAGTTGTGGGGAATTAAATTTAACCGTACAACCCTCTAGCTAAGAGCAATAATGGTCGCTCTGCCAAAGGACCCACTCCCAAAGACAAAGCGGCAGGATTCTCGTTCACTGGCTTGGGAGTGTTTTGAACAGAGGCGGAGTCAGTCACGTGTTTGTGAGTTTAATCAAATTGACAAGGGCTCTGAGCGAGAAAAGCTTGCTATCTAATTCGAAGACAACATTAGGTACATAGAGATGCATTTTCTTTGGACTTATTTGAATCAGAGCTTTTCAAATGGCATATTCTGTATGTATTTTTCTCGATCTGATGCAACTGGAAAATTTAAGTCAAAATCCTATTTCTTATATTCATTTTATGGCAAATTTGCCGGTAAATGTGTCTGGGCTGAGATTATGCATTTTCGTGATCAACATGGAAATGCGCAGCAATCACTGTGAATTGAGCACCTTGCTGATTGAGCATAATCTTAAGAGTGAGAATACATAGTATATTTCAAAAGCATATTCACAACTAACCTTTTTCCGCTCCAAAGGATCATTCGCTTGGAACTACTTATAATTCACTTTGCCAGAGTTTTAATTTCTTCCCCAGCCACTTCCACACGCTTTTGAGTTTGAAAACATGAGTGTGGTTGGGCACGTGACCGTATAAAAGTAATACTTGTCTATATACGGTATATATATTTTCTATATATGTACATATATTTTATATATACATACATACATATCGTCTTATTCCCAGATACATTTTTGCCCAGTATTGAAACAGACCCTTTAATTTGTGTAGTTGAAAGTATAGGATAAAATTCTGAAAGCTAAATCAAGAGTCTGCAAACAATAGTTTCATGTTTAGCACTTACTGAAAAATAGAAAAAGCATGTGAAACTGTGTATATCTAATGACTTTTTTGTGCAAAAGGCAAGTCACTAAATTGCTTTAAATTTGGTAGTTTAAATGTTACAGTGGCAAAAACAATAAGAAACATAATCACGTTTTATTATGTTAAATAAATAATAAAATATTAACGTTTGAAACATTAATTTTTATTTGGTGATTTTCACAGTCTTTCCATTTCTTATCCTGAAGTTCCTCCCACAGAGGTTATTGTAAGTTTGCACCCAGAACAACTTAACTTCAGGGTATTGGTAAGGGCCCACAAGTATCTGGCATGTAGAACTGCCAAGATGAGCTGTTTAACTGGTTGGTCTCTCTGGTTAAAGATTTAGTTGTGCGCATGAATTAGCCCAACCTTCATTCATTATACTTCCTTTGACTGCTTTGAAGAGTTAAATAGAACCAGAGCAGCCCATAGGATTTATGCATGCCCTACTTTATTAATAATATTGGAATGTTGAGAACCTCACTAGATTTTCCACATAATTTCCTGATGTGAGGTGATCTCCATACAGCCATTCCAGTTAGTTTCCAGGATTACAAGGTTTTTGCCTTATCATTTATGGTTATTGTTACCTTGGGAACCTAATATTTATCAAACACGAGATCCATTTTGCATGTTCACCTTTTCCTCTTTTTCAAATAATCAGTGACCTTAAGCATTAAGCATCTTATCATTATTACAGACTACCAGCCTCTTATCTAATCCTGCATTAAACTCGATTTACTGCTTTATCTATACTACTTTAATCTTTTAGAAGCTTATCATAATATGGACTCTTTAATGAAATACTTTTATCATAAGAATAAACTAACCTTTCTCTATCTTTCCAGATTTCCTTCCTTTTGCTCATTTACCTATATGCCTTTATTTTTTAAACGTTCATGTTTCTCAGTTTTATTTTGTATATATGATGAAATAAACAAAATGCTTATCTTGTTACCACAGAAATGGTTTTGTTACCGAAAAATATGGAACCTTCTTGTTTAACTCTTAATGTCTTGCATTTACCTCTTCTGATCTCAGGAAAATACAAATGCCTGTGTTGGTAGAAGACTCCCCAATCCTGAAATCCTAAAATATTTTTTCCAATCAATATGTGAATCTACCTAAAATTATTAAATCATTCCTTGGCGTTTGAAGAGGCAATATTATGTGGTAGTTAAGAGACTAGACTCTGGATACAGCCTTGGATTCAAGTCCTGGTTCTAACGCTTACTAGTTGTGTGACTTGAGTAACAGTCTTTAACGACTCTAGGCCTCAGTTTTCTCATCTGTAAAATGAGGATAACAGCACTTAGCTCATTAAGTTTGGGTGTTTTTAAGGATTATTTTAGATAGTTCTTGGAAATTGCTTGGTGTGCACTCAACACTCAATAAATGTCTGTCATGGCTGTCATCAGCATTATTATTACCCATATTAAAACATGACTTCCATGGTCACCAATTAACTCAGCTTGAATTATTAGGTTGTTTCAAAAGTTTTGCCCATTTTAATGTCATGTGTTTTTGTAGCTCCATATCTCAATAAATATTTATTCTACTGTGTCGTGGTATATACTGATCGATGGAGAATTTTGTACTCTATACATTGATGCTGTTCATTTTTTTCTACTTTTAATTTTTTTT